>WBMZ01000778.1:0-85217 GCA_013400975.1 Atrichornis clamosus
CTCGGCTCGGGGGCGCGCCCGCGGCGGCGGCGGCCGCTGCCCGACCCGCCGGCCCCAGGAGGGGCGGCCGCCTCACGTTCACCTCACACGGCCAGCGCCTGGGGCTGCCTCAGCTCCTCCGGGAGTCACCGGGAAAGCCGGCCGGCTCCGTGCCTGCCTGGGCAAGGCTGTCCCGCAGGAGTTAGGCGTGATGTGCTGCATTGAGAGATACCTCAGGAGAGGGAGAATCGAACGGCTCTGCGCCAGTTTTTTTGCCGTACCGACTGTATCGTCGGGGAGAAGAGGTGGAAGGTACAACATGGCTTCACTGGATGTTGTACGTGAACCATCGTGTGACTGATCTTAACTCAGGGTGAATGTAAGGCTTTAAAATATCATTTCCGTGAAGGATAGCTACCATGCATTTTCCATAGGTGAAGACAAGGGTTACCATGGAATAGCTCATCTTTCATCAGCATTCATGCAGACCGTATCTTGCCAAGGACACAAAAGTCCATCAGGGAGGATGCCTGGCCTCCAGCAGAAAGAAGTCTGGCAAGCCACGAGTGCTGCCGGACCTCTGACAGCAACAGCACTCTGGAACAAATATATGGCAAAGAGGCTCTGCTAATATGATGCAATGATCATGAGGTGAGAACAACAGGGTATCTAGAAAAGAGTAAAATTAACACTGGATCATTGGCAGAGTGAAATGTGTGAGGGATGTATGACTGCAGAAGGCTTCTGAAGGACCAAAACTGGCAAACATAATGAAATCACAAGTGGCTAGCATAACTAAATACAGGGAAAGTGTTTCTGAAGAAGTCATACCCATAATCTGTAACTTTATGCTGCTCAAGGGCATAATGAAAAAGTGTGGCACTATGAGATTTTATCATTACTTCCAGCAGTAGAAAACATGTTCTTCTGACAGATTGGAAACTGCAAGAGCAGTCATGACCTCTAGAGAGAGTAATGTACGAATATTTAGTATAGAGGTTCTGCAGATGAACTCCAGAGTTATGACAGCTTAAGCATTTCCTCTATAATTTCCTGGTTTCAGTTGCTACTGACTTCAAGTGATTTTTACCTCTCCAGTTTAGTCCTGACTGAAAATATTTTTTTTTCCAAAGGATAAAATAATAAGACATCTTTTAATGTTGTTCATTCACATTTCATTCAAACCTCTTAAATATGTCTTCCTCTAAATTATTTAAACTGAGACATATTTCTTGAAATAGACTCCGAATGTGAAGGAAAGTCCTGAATTTGGATAACTTTTAAAAACTAGGTTTCATGAAAATGCACTGAACAAACACCCTTTATCCTCCTCTCCTATCACTTTATCCTACTTAGAGCAAAAGTCAGTTCCAGCACAACTATTTGCAAATGTATTTCATATGGTTGTAAATATCAGTTCACATGGGTTTACAGGACCAAGGTCTGGATCACATCCAGGATACCTTCCATAAGACTTTGAAGGTGAGTAACAGATTAGATGCCCTTTTTAGTTGCTGCATATAAGGCAATAATATTACAGAAAAAAAGCAAGAAAAAAATTATAAATAGTCCACTATAACATCAGTACCTAAAACATTTTCTACAGGTTTTGGCACATTATGACATAATGAAAGTCATTCTGAGAACCGTGGAACTGATGATACCTGGTTTCTCATATGTTTGGATCTCCTAATTACACTCCTTGGTGTTTAGCAAGATGAAAACTCCATCTGAAGCTTCTCCATGCTAGGGCAGTAACATTTCTCTAACTCACAGGTTTGTTGATGTCTGAGTGAAATGTATGCTGCTGTTTTTCAGACACCACCAAAGCACATTATTTGCTGTCTTCTTTACCCATGCATCTGTTCCAATGAAATGGCTAGGAGCATGTATGATACTACTGACCTGCTGTTAAGTTGTTGGAATTTTCCAGTTAGTTCAAAAGATACTATGCAGTAACAGAGATACATGCACCGTACCTGGCTACATTAGATAATTTCTTTAGGAAGCAAAGTTAAAAAGTAGGAAAGGTAAGGGATTCTTCTGGAAGCTTTCTGAACAGGGTGATAAAGGACTAATGTAGATGGAAGTGCAACTTCCTGCCAAATTATTCATCAAGGACAAATATTCATATGTGCAGTACACATGGAATATCATATGCACACACGTACAAAAAATATATTAAATATGGTTGTCAAATATACATAGAATGTAAAGTCAGCACATGCACAAAAGCATATAATTCCTGATGGACACAGCTTTGACATTCTCTACATTACCTGCTTGCACCACTCAGCTGTGTAATGTATGTGCCTCTCCCTTTCGACTCAAAATACACAGGGTTTACTCTAACTGTGTGAAAACATTGGGAATGTTTGCAAAACTGGGTTGGTGGTGTGTTTTAAAAGGAATGCATTCTGGTTGATGTGAGGTTTTAATCTGCTCTTATGGTTAATTGCATTGAATAATTAAAAACAACTGATTGGTTAAAATAATGGAAAAATAATGGTTAAAATAATGGTCAAAAATGGAAATAACATGATTGTTTCTATCGTAACAGGATGTAATGTAAAGTTCACAGAATTGTTTCTTAGATGAACTAGTGAGAAAAACAAAAGAATAAACATCCTCTATGGCTGATATTTACAGGTGGAATTCAGCAGAACTGCAAATTTTGTGTGGGTGGGGAAGAAGAGGGCTCCTTGCTCCAGGACTGCCAGTCCCAAGGTTCAAGACGCCAGTCAACCCCATAGCAATTAACTTTGTGTTCCCCACTGTTATTTGCTCATTTTCAATCTACATTACATCTCATTATGTGCACTGTTTTCCACAAGTCTAAAGATTTTTATCACCAACTGGCAACTGTGCTTTCCACACAAAAAATGCAGAAAAAGCCCAGTTTCTACTTCTGCCAAAATAATCCTGTACTGATTTGTGAATTTAAAGGTTTTAATAAAACCTCAGACGATTAACAAAAAGTTTTAGCATGAAAATTTTCATTCTCTTCCAGCTCCAGTTTATGTTTTGTTAGTCACTACTTTTCCTATGACATACATGTAATGTGTCTATTTCTTTTTTACCTGATCTAGAAGCAGTCTTTCAAATTTTTGGTCCAGTTCTCCCACATAATATGACCTGCTGCTTACTGTAGACCTTTTGTGGTCCTGTTCTTTTTATGTTCTTCTTAAAATCCCACTTGAAATCTGCCCATCTCCATGCAAGTTTGTAATTGTCACTATGACAGAGACTTACTGCATTTTGCCTTGGCACAGCAAGGGCTTCTTGCTCCTGCAAGCCGAGTTTATCAAGGCAGCAGCACTATGAGGATCCTTAATATGCCCTTAGCAATTTTGACAAAAAAACAGGTTTCTAGGTGTGGTGCAGAGGCAGTACAGCAGCACCAGTGTGATAGTGCTTCTGAGGTATCACAGCAGGATTCTGAACTGAACATAAATTGACACTATTATAAGAATTTTAGCACTTTAATGTCATAAATTTTAATCAAGTAAATTAGATGTTAGAAGAAGATGCATAGATAAGTTTGTATGCACACACTCAAAGTAATAATCGATGTAAAACAAAGTTTGCTGTCTATAATAACAAGTATTGTGAACATTCAATATTCAGTAACATGAAGAGAACTCCCAGGTGTTTCTTTGTTTTTTTCTTGCAGAATATACTACCACACTATTTTTTTCTTCTTGGAAGCATAGGATGAGATAATGCCAATAGGAATTAAATGAGGCAGATACTATCCTTTCTTTCTGGCGGTGTTCTTTCTTACAGCATGTCAGACTTTTCAACCAAATATCAATCTTGCAAACATGTTATTCCAAACAGTGTAAAACTACAAAGATTGCATCTTCTATCTCGTGTCATAAATCAACACCACTGTGGTCAATGAAATTGAATCAATGTAAAATGCCAGTTTAGGTCCCATATGTGACTTGGAAAGAAGAATAAAATTAGTAGATCCAATTCTGCACTGAATTTTAAAGAAGATTTTATTGCAGATTAGCAGAGTTTAAGTGAGCGTAATTATATCTAAGATCATGTAGTTATATGCTTGTCATGATCACCTTGGAATTCAGTAATATACTGCGTTTTCTTCAATTAGTGTTTATCCTGAGCCCATAAAATACAATATTAGTGTTAAGTGCATGTCTGTCATGAGGTAGATGTGCTGTGCTCTATATATAGCATGTGTGCAAGAATTTACACAGGCATACAGTGTTATAATAAAATTTAGACAGTGAAGCCTTTTCTTTTATAAAAACTCCTGTTCTGCAGCTACTGAGCTCATGTCTGAGTGTAGTCTGGAAGATGGCTGTGCCAAAGTCTGGAAATCTACACTTCTCACCCAAGAACAGGAAACCATCACTGTCTGAAGCATCCTTCCTGGCAAAGGCCAAAGCTTTTAATTTCTCTTTTCATTATTGGGGGCAGAGGAGGAAGATTATTGTGGGGAGAGGAGGTAGACACCAAGGAAGAACTATGGATCTTGTGCTTTATATTTTGGGGAAAAAGAGTTTGCTTGTGTTTTCATGTTCCTGTCTCCTTTGAGTTTTTATTGCTCTTTTGATCTTTTTCTAATGTACTATCTGCTAAATTCACTGGAAGCTGTGAGGAGGCACAAACCCAGAAGAAACAGTTTGTTGAAGGCTTTTTTTTCCCTTTGGTCATTTTGGGGGACAATAACATATGTTTCTAAATAATGTTGGTTTAAATTAAAAGACTATATGAAACAGCATCCTCAGTATGGAATTTCCTGGTTTTCTCTCTTGTAACTGGTTATGTCATTATGTAACCATTTACAAGTGCTAATAGGGTTATACTGTTTATAGGGATATATCCATCTCTTGCACTTTTGTGGATAGATGGAGATGTTTTTGGTGCTTTCTTCAACTTGCATTCTTGCAACCGAATTTCCTTCAGTGTTTAGCCAATGCAAAGGAATCAAAGGGAAGGTAATTCTAATTTTGTTAATAATTTATGTTAACCATGATGTCAGTCTCAAAAATCAATGCTGATGCAAATAGTTGGAGAAAATCTTCTCTTCAAGGTTTTTCAAAATCTTTTAAAGTAAGTTTCTGGATCCTCCAGGTTCCTGATTTATTCTGAATGAGTTGGTATCTGAGGACCTAAATAACTCCCTGGAACAAAGACAGGGAAATCCCTCCTTCTTATTAATATCCAGCAATCCACTGTATAATTTTCCAGTAAACTTATAAAACCAGAAAGAATTCATCCCCTGTCCCTGCAAATCTTTGGTGTGAAGTTCAGTTCTGTGATATTTAACAACTCTGTTTCTAAAGCAACAGGCAGTTGTCTGGGGGAAATTTTAGTAGCCATAGCACTATTCTGAAACTTGAGGAATGCAAATAATTGTTAGAAGATTTGTCTACCTCAAAAGAAACTTGAGAAGGCAGTATTTTCACGCTTTCATTTTCAATTAATGAAATTTCAGTGATACAGCAGACTTGCATTTTGTTCTACAAAGATAAAGAATAGTTTTTTCCTTGGTTGCTGAGACAACAAATTGTAGGTGGGGGAAGGATGAAGGTAGACAGCAAAAACACTAAGAACAACATGAAATTCCTGCTAGGATGCATTACAGGTATTAATCAGATACTAGCTACCAAAGGTCAAAGTTTTTGGCAGGTTCTGGAGAAGTGACTAATTCTTTTGTATTTAGAGACAATGAAAAAAACATTCTTCCATGGCGAAATATTTACATTACTTAAAATGCTTATAAATTATGGTAATAAATGCAAAACTCAGTTGGATTGACCATTCTCCAATTGGATATCCTTTATGCCCACAGTTGAAATGTATTTTTCTCATAAATATTATGTTATGTGATGATGTAGTAACCTGAAGAAGCTGTCAGAATAAAAGGGGAGAAACAGGGATGAAACCGAGAAAGGGAAGGAGAAAATTTTCAAGGTCTTCCAATTACAAATATTGAACCTGTGTACCACAATATTGTTAGATTAATATCTTCATTTTTACCTGTTGTCTGCCTTTCTAATACACTTTTTCAAGTGTGTCATAACATAAAGCCCAAGACTTGAATATACACACAAAACACAAAACACAAAACACAATCTGGCACTTTAAACTAAAACATAAACAAGTCATAATGCAAACATCTTATTTGAATTGTGATTATGATAACACAAGTACAGGACTACAACAGTTACTAGGCAGCCTATTCACTGTGAATAAATGTTTAGAATCACAGAACATGCTGAGTTGGAAGGATCATCCAAGTCCAGCTGCTGGCCCTGCACAGGACACCCCAGGAATCACACCATGTGCCTGAGAGCTTTGTCCAAACCCTTCTTGAACTCAGACAGCCTTGGTGCTGTGACCACTTCCCTGGGGAGCCTGTTCCAGTGCCCAGCCACCCTCTGAAGAACCTAATTTAGGTTTTTCTGAGTCAAAAACTGTGTGCAAAGTGGTTCACTAATATATTTGTTATTCATGCTTGTTAACAAAAAATCGAGCCATTGTTTTCAGAGGTATGCACTTGGGTTTTGCTCTAGGATACTTCTCACAGCTTTTGTGAAGTCTGTAGTGTCATGTAAGTGACAGAGTATTGTTTCTGCTCCCTCACTGGGTGACAAAGTCAGAAGGATGAGTATTAAATACCATACGTAAGCACAAATAACCCTGTGCACATGCCAGTGCAGATAACTGAGGAAAAAAATAGATGTTCCCTATATACTCATAGGAGAAATCTGTAATGAGGCTACTTTTGCCCACCATTACTTCACAGGCCAGCATAAACACAGGCCCCCAGATTTCACAGTTAATCATTAATTTCTTTAATATAGGATAATTACACGGGTTAAAGAATTTGTTTTTCTTTATAATTATGATGAGTTTATTCCAGACTTCCTTTAAGTTATGCTAATGTCCTCTACGTGAGCTATTCTGCCTGGAAAGGCATGCATGAGCTATAATTTCCTTTTGACATTAAAAGCCACAAATCTAAACATCATTGCACTATTGCAGAGGAAAAAATGTTCGGCTCTTAACTCAAGATTAGTCTCTGTAGCCATTAAGAAGTGAAAGCTCCATGGAGGTAACAGAACCAAAACCACTGAGATTACATTCCAGTCACAACAAGCACTTAACTGCTGTAGATAAGGTATCTGAGAAATGATATATAGTAAATAACCCACATTCAATTGTCCCTTTCACTAATATGAAAGAAAATATTCATTAACACGGTTGTAAAACAGAAACAAATAGATTCATTTATTAAAAAACAATAGTTATTATAAAGGACTAGACGACTTCCTGATTTGGAGTCTTGTATCGCACACTAGGAGTAAATCAAGACATTAACAGTACTTACAGCGTTCCTGCTAGAGCACAGAACTTTTATTTACTATGGTTCAGTTATTCCTATAATTAAAAAGAAAACTGTTTTCAGAAGCTCTATGAGGAAACTATAGTACAAAAATATTTTGTTTAGGTGCTTATTATCATATTCAATAGCACTAATAAAACTTATCTCTAAAAACTGGAAACCACATCCATTTGTGACTATTTACAGAATAAAATTAGGAGAAATGCTGAAATGCATCTAAATCAAAATTTATAAAATATAATATGCTGAATTCTGAAAAGCAAGGGTTTGAGGGTGTTGTGTTGTTATTTTAAAGATAGATACAGTTTGCTATGCTGAACTGGACCTAAAATCTGTGATGTCTACTTTCTAGTCAGCTTCTGTGGCAAGCAAAGAACTGAAATATTTGATCTTGGTTGAATATCTGTTTCAAAATCTAACTGATTTTTTAATAACAATGAGTTTTCTTACTGTTTACAAAATTCTAATTTAATCTTGCTTAAAACCCCGTGACTGTTGTTGGATCCAACAATACACAAATCATTTGTTGTTTTCAAAATATTTTCCACCTCTTAATTGTATAATTTTGTACCATCACCAAAATCTTAGATATGACTATTCAGTACTGATTTGGTAGGACTGTGCACATAATTTTCAGGAATAGTCACTTCTTCCAGACCTTACTCTTCCTATTCAGTTCTCCATCCCAGTTCATGGATTCTGCTCAACTTCATGTAGCTCTGACTGATTCCATAGGCGTAGTTCCCTTATATTTCCCAGAACATGACATTTTAAAAAACTATTCTAACATTTTTCTCAATTGCAGGGGTATTTCACTGAGTGATCAGTGAAGACAAGCTGAACAGTTTCATCTTTGCATCATTGAAAATTCCTAACTGAGGTGCTCCTGCTTTCCTGACAACAAAGACTAATTTTGTAGTCACTGAAAGAGAATATCAGATAATATATCAGGTATTTCCCATCTTTATATTTGATTTTTCTCTCTTTGGTCTTAACAGTATATAACATTGATTGATAGTCACAGTACTGTAGTATCTTTCTTTTCACTCCTTTTAAAGCACAGCTCTTTTTCTAATGAATAGAGATTGTGCAGCCTGTTAAATATATTTATATGACACTGCATTGTGTGCCTTATGATGCAAAGAAATAATCACATAAAAACTGTATCCATAAAAACTGTATCCATTAAGTAACAATTGAAAAGTGGTGTTAGTGAGTCACTCTGAGCAGAATGATTTTACTTCATTAAAAGCAAGAAAATCACCCTTACTCCACATAAGATCATCTTCTCTTTGAGGTTGCCGAGGTCATTTCACTAGCTTTGGAGACTTTATAACTCTAATTCAGTAGGGCTAGCCTCCTAGTAATCACAGTGTGAAAAGGGCAGCTCAGGGTAGGATGATTTGGTCTGAGCAGAGCAAGTGTTCTCACTCCACGGGATGACTGAAGCATCATCCAGTTTCAACATTTCTAACAGGCCAGCATATTCCTTAGCAAGGAAGGGAAACTGCACTGCAGTGTCACTCACCTGGAAATTAGAGAAATCTGTAAATATACAGATATTTATAAACTGTGCATAAGTAAACCTCCACATTTCATTTCAAGGCAGGCATGGTTTCAGTTGGAACACTCAGCTTTACATTAAAGCAGAACCCCCAGGCTTTTCTGCATACCGTAACAGGGATTTTAATTATCCAATTAACATTTGCTTTTTTAGCAATGCATCATGATTTCCAGCATTACCAGCATCACTGCAGCTCAGATTTCTCTGACAACTCTGCCTAATCTGCTTATTGGATGTTTTTTAAAGGCTCGGTTCCATGCTTGCCTCTTAGCATGTGTAATCATTGACACCAGCAAAAAAGTACATGTAAAGCTCTCCCACAACAGACTGATAACATTTTACACTCACATTATCCAGATGTATATCACTGCAAAGCACCAGAGAATAAGGATTTTATGCTTTGCAACAATATTAGTAGGTTTTGCGCTGTTACGGGAAACTATTAAAACAAGCTCATAAACAATTAACAACAGGACAGTCATGTTTCTGCTGATTGAGCAGAAGGCAACAATTTGTTGGTGATTCATTGCTTACCTCCTAACAGAAACACATAATTCTCTAGTCTGCTTCAGTCCCTGCCTAATGATCCTAAAGGATAATGTTAACATTCTTCACCTGCCTCACCACACAGAATTGGTATAATGAGGCTATCCATGTATACATTGATAAGACAATACATATACACGTCAGCATTAAGTGAGGGTGGAGATCTCAGTGCAAATAGAGCAGCACCAACTGCAATACCCACTCTGAATTAGACTTTAAGAATGACAGAACTAAGACTGCTTTTCTCCTCTTGCATAAATGTGCTTTTATTACTGGTCAAGAAGACAAGCTTCCATTTAGATCACGTAGCAGATCTTCCCTACTGACAGCTGAGTTTATTTTTAATTAAAGCCAAGCAAGACCTTAAGGGAGTGAACTGTTTTAACCATTTTTGCCCAAATCAAGTAATACAAGCTTTAGGATAACTATTCTCTGCAGTGATATTGCTACTGCTTTTCCTCCCTCCACACCAGCTTGTGTGACCAGTGGTTGGTTGTGGGGTTCTTTGGCTGTATTTTGATATCAGTCAGCTGCAGGGGAAAGAACTGTGACTTTTGCTTGCAGTGGCCCCTGCACTTTGGATTTGCTCTCAGAATTCATAAATATAATTGTTCACAGGCAAGATAAGACATTCAAATGACACATTAGCCCTAGCCAGGGAAAGCAGGGCAAAGGAGGGCATTTAATGAGTCTTGACATAAAGTTTTGTCATTCAAATAGTTGGTAGTTCCTCTCCCATTAAGTGTGATTCCCCACTGTCTTTTTAATATTATTTTTGCAATATATCGCAGTTCTGTTTCAATTGCAGGTTCCCACAGTCCCTGAAGCTCATTATCCTTCACTACTGTTGAAAGAAAGAAACAACCTAGAAACTAAATATATACTGAATTTCGAGGTAGCTATTTGTAGTGATATTTCCATTCATTTATTTTCCTCTGCAGTGCTTTCATAACCACCCTCTCTGAGCTCTGCCCATTCGAAGTGCAAGCACAGCTTAAAAGTACAATCTAGTCCACTTGGACTGGCACAGAAAACTAGCTTTATCAACACAGCTGAGCTTATTTGTTTCATTGCATATGCCAAGATGCACGACTTTATTTTTTGCCAAACCAAAAGCAAAATCCCTTAAATTTATGTAGTATATTTATGGCCATGCTCCAAATAGTGGAGAGCAAACTCTTAGATCATGCTTTATGTCTTCTGCATTTAAAAAATGAATGTTAGAGGAGATTCCTGCATATGGAAGATATCTTGGTCTCTGATTAGGGCTGGGAAAAAGTTGTTATAAGAACATTTGACTTCTGGCTAAGATTATGTAACAGCTTTTGGTATTGAATAAAATTGTTCTTGCCACTCAGAGGTACACAGTAAATTTTATGAAGAATCCAGGATAGGACACCAATCAGGCAGATGTCCAGGTGGTTTGATCATTCCCCAAACACTCAATGTGTTTTTTCTGTCAAATGATGAGGGAAGTTGTATTAATTTTGATAGAAAAGGAGCGTCAAAAGTCCTTATTTGAATATGACAGTCTAGAACATCTGGATTAAGAGTTTCAAACTGTCTACTTGGTTTCACAGTGAAAATTAAAATGCTTTGACTCTTATTAAATAGGTAGGGAAAAAGGAAAAAGACATTAAGCAGAACACTAAACAATTTTCCATTGCTTTTACCTACACTCTTTAGAGAAGGTTTCTATAACGGAAATTTTCACTTAGTGTGAAAAAGAGCACAAAAGTTACAGTTCATTGAAATCAGTACTACTTCCATGAAGCAAACAAAACCCACACAGCAAAAGGGAGATAAGCAGGGAAATTAGAAAAGAAAAATAACTTCTATTCTATTTCAACTCACTTGCACCTAGAAAAAGACAGACCCAGCACATGGTCTTATCAGCCACTCCAAAACCTGGCAAACTGCTGGCAGCGTCTGATGACTACAATGCTGCTTTTAGCTGCCCTTTTAGTCATGGGTTCATAGCAGAGAAACAAGACATGCCACAGCCTTAATCAGCTAAGTCACACCTCCTAGGAAAACACACACACAAAGGTCAGAAAAAGACCTCTAAGAGGAGAGTGGAAAAGAAAATGGGATAGGAGGTGATGCTGAAACCCAACTGTTGTACATTATGTAGATTCCACTTGGTGTCATGGATGTAGCTTAACTCAGGGGAGTGATAAGACCCTTCAGTCTCCCCTCAGTGGAGATGGACAGGACATCTGTCAGGATTAGATGACAAGTGTCCATCAGCCTCATCTGTCCTTTCCCTTCATGACAACATTTGCAGGCCTAAAGAACCAGTGGTAGAGGGAAAGATGGTGGATTTACTCACGATGTTTAATTATTTTAGAAAGATCAGTCAGTCATGTATTTTGATTTGTTTTTACACAATGGAGTATTTTACATATTCTACTTCCTTATTATTAAAAAAGAAAAAAAAGTCAGTCCTTCAGACATGGCAAAAGCAAGCAAATCATTGGAATTGTACTAAAGGAAATGTTTCAACACAAGCTGAGATAACCATGTCGTTTCCTTCAACCCTGCAACAGTCAGTGACTGCATTTTTCAAAGTACAAAAAGCTTATTTTTCTCAGTTTTCTTAGATTATCAGGTTTGCCCTGGAGCATACAAGTCACTAGTTTAAAGTCCAATTGGATTTGCCTTTGATTTGTTCTTGATCCCACAGAATCTTGACATCATAAAGATTAGATCTAGAGATAATAAAGATTTTTAGCCACCCCAGTATTATTACCTGTTGCAGCTTCCTTACTATTTTGCTGAGATTTATTTGGATCCATCAGCTTCCTTCATGATATTACTTCATGTCACAGAAACTGTATTGCAAATTTTAAAGATTAGTTTTCAATCTGAAATTATCTTTCTTTATTAATTTTTTGCTATTAATTCTTCTTAGAATGCTAAAAAAGTCCTTTTAATAATTTAGAATATTATTACTAAAGGTTCTGCAGAATGTATAGTAGAATTTTGTTTGCATACGAAGGGCCTGTTCTTACGACTCTTATTCTTGTGGGTGGCTTTGTTATGATAAGGCTGCAAAAATGAGGCCTTTTTAATGTGACAAATCAAAAGATTTGTGAACAAGTTTTTGACTCATATTGAACTGACAAAATCTACAAGGGTCAATTCATGTGCAGAAACAATGGCCCAGCAACTGAGCATGTGTTGAGAATAGACAAGTTATTTGACTTTAAAAAAACTATATAAATATGTAAGTCCCATCTTTTTGATCAGAATATGAATCACACAAACTACAAACTCCTGAAAAAGCCCTCTCTCACTACGTTTAGTGGAATACGTCCAAAGCAGATTTCTCAGGGAAACTGTGCTCCCATCTGTGGTGACATTAGCAGCAAAAAAATACCTCTTCATATGCTTGCTACCCCTTTTCTAAAATGTAACAGAAGTCAATCCATGACAGAGAAAAGGCAATGCAACAGCTACACGCAGGTACGGAGCAGCAGGTTACATCAGTGGGATGAAGGGATGTGCTCTGTGGGGAAAAGAAGAAATGGGGCCTGCTCCGGGCCCTTTGGAACCACCCCGGCCAGGAGCACTGCACCTGCCAGGTCTGCGTCTCCTGGCACCCTCAGTGCCACAGCAAGAAGTTCCTGCAAGTGCTTTCACAGAGGTCCTTTCCACAGAGAACTCTACAGTGACAAAGAAAGTAATTCTAGCCCTGGATACTCAGTATGCCTGGGATTAGTTTTTGCATGCCGTCCCAAATATAGGGTGCTCGGACTGTAAACTTTTGTTACAGGTAATTTAATTACACACTGAGGGTAAGCTGGAGTACGTGGATACGCAGGACTGCAACACAGCCATGGCCACTGAAGACAATCAATGCCATAAGGGAAACAGTTGGTATAGGAGCATCCATGAGAACACTGTTGCATAAGCATGCTTAATCCCACTATAACATACAAGATTTTCAGCACAAGATGAGAATTTCAAAAATTGCACTGTCATGGAAGGAAGA
This sequence comes from Atrichornis clamosus, assembly GCA_013400975.1. Classification (NCBI taxonomy): domain Eukaryota; kingdom Metazoa; phylum Chordata; class Aves; order Passeriformes; family Menuridae; genus Atrichornis; species Atrichornis clamosus. The sequence goes on from WBMZ01000778.1 coordinate 13,468, forward strand.
CCAAGAGACTCAAGAGGATGTCAGCAATGCATTACTCCCTTAAAAAAGCAGGGAGTTTATTAATGAATTGCTTACAGGACTAAAGAAAGTGAGATGCACCTCAGACTTTCAAGGACAGTAAAAAATAAAATCCCCATCTCCTTGCCCATCAGGCCATCAGAAGCTGAGATGAGGTGAAGATTTCCTTTCTCATCCAAACCCAGGGGTTTTTATTTTCATTTGATCCTGAACACTCATACAAAACTTGCTGTCTGAACATCTGATGTTTCTTGATATCACCATGAGTAGCAATTCAGCCTTGGCTAGCTACATAGCTCCCATTTACCTAACAATGCTTTAGAGGAAGGAAGTAGAGGAGTGAGAGGGAAATGTTTTGCTCATTATAGGAAAGACCCCAGTGCAACACCCAGGAACATATATCAGGAAAGTACCAATCCCCTGGGTCTATACAGCACCACAGGCATTTCCAGTGGGGAGCAAAAGTTCCAAGCAAGATCAGGCTGTTAAACCATTATGGCATGGTTCTGACATAATTGATGTCTTCTGAAATGTTCCAGTGAGATAGGTGCTCCCTATAATAAGATAGCAACCCTTACACTATGACAATTATTTCATCTGGAGCAAACTCTTCATCTTGGCCAATGAACTGTCATCTTGTCCCCATTTGCTGTTTATTCTATCTTTGATTTTCCTTAGAGTGCGGAAAGAATATCACACCTTCTATTATGCTGTTTTGCAGAAACACAAAAAAAAAAACTTTTAAGAAAACCACACACACAAAAAAAGAGGGGTTTTTTCCATGGGTTTGCAGCATGGTTTTTATTGTGAGTTACAATTTGCTGCTTGACTTACGGTTTCTAGAGTATATCCTTTGGCTGGAGTATAAACAGTAAATCCTCTTGGTGTCAGCCATCATGTCCTCTCATTCCTTGCTTTGCCAGAGATATAAAAATGTCTTGTAACAACAAGCCACATAAAAGAAAACATTGTAAGAAATCACTTCATGTTGTGCCTTGTGCTTAAGTTCTTATTCATCAGTGCCAATTAAAGCAACATATCAATATTATCAGGTGGTCATATTTAACAACAGTAGGCCGAGGAGTAAATGCCTTAACTTTGTGTTATAGAATCTAATGCACCAAGGCCTGATCCTAGGAAAATGCTGTTGTCTGGAAGGGTCAATCTGCTGCCTTGCAAGTTCTGTGTAACAGCTCCTATTTTACATAGTGTTTCCCTTCAACATTAACATCCAAACATCTCCGAGAGAAGCAATAAGCTTCTGACTAATATTTGTTATATTCAGCTCATTTGAGAGAATTAACACTCCTCCTCTCTCTGTAGATCAAACTGCACATGCAATTACTCTGAAAGGTTTTGACACTTTTTAAATACAAACTTTTATTTTAGGGGTTGAGTGTGCTATACACTTGGAGCGAGAAATTATTTCTTGTACATCAGCCACTGCCTCCTTGAAAATTCATTTCAGAGGATCAGATGTGAGCCCAGAATATCAAAGCATTTGAAAATAACACTAATCTCTTAAGGCGATATTTTAAGGGAAACCACTGCAAATAACAAAACATTTGTATGAGTTAGGAAAGTTGTAGCTCCATTTGATTGAAAATCAATTTATAAAACAGTTTATACAGGTGATGTAATTATGTAATGCTTAACAGCCAAGCCAGGAGGAAATTCCTTGCCCCTACAAACTCTAATGTTTTTAGGGTGTGCATCATAAGAAGCAACAGTAGAACCTGATGCTTAAAATAGTTTTGAAGCAAAAGGTATTTGACAGCAGGAAAGTGTGATACTGTGACTCGTTTGACCACAGAGCCATACATCACATGCCAGAACAGTGAGGAACAGTAGGGTTAGAGAGACACCAAAACAGTGGGAGAGATAAAGTGCATAAAAGAAGGTCTGATAATTTCAAAAGGTGAGGAAATCACAGAGGCTTAGATCTGAACGCACATATTTTGCTTGCAGGATGAGTTTCATTGTACAGATAGTTACAATTTCATCTCAAAGTAAAAACCATTACACTGTACATGCTGGCTTCTGCTCAACAAATATATTCTGTTTCTTTCCTACCCCATGAATTTCCCATTTTTCTTTAATATGACTTTTAAGACACTGGAGCTTACATAGTCCCAGTCACAGATACAAAAGTTACAGCTGAAGCTTAGCTCAGCGCTGTTCTCTGACCCTCCTCCACCCAGAGAGAGCTGTGGCTAAGTATAGAACTGTAAAATTTCCTTCAGATGGCCAGAAGGCTTGTATATTTGTGTGCCTCCTGACTGATAATCTTCTCCAGACACTCATACATGTATTTAGGGATAGTAGGCAGTAGACATAAGACTCAGGAGCTGAAATCTAAAAGTCTGCTACACAACTGACTGAAAGTTTCCTTCTCGGTCTGGTCTTTTCTTTCCCTTTCAGTGTTACATAAAACAACCTTATAGGTTTGATTCCATTTAGTTGTCAGCTATAGTAGGTATTTTTAGTGCAAAAATTTCAACACTATCTTGAAACAGTGTTAAGCTAAGGACAGCCAGTGATATGAACAAGTGTAATTTGACCCTATTTTTCTAAACAATATAGATACTGAAACAGTTCATCTCTCTTGATGTATCTATGTTTTCAGCCTAAAACTGACAAAAGGAAAGGAATGCAGTAAACATCTTTAATATATACAAATACTATTCCTGGGTATCAGAGAACAAACTCCATTGTAGAGAAGATGACAGATTACAAGTTTCTTAAAAGATTTTAAGAAATCCACACTTGTAAAATTATTATCTCCTAAATTATTTCTTCATCCGTGACTACTTCTGTGTTTGTCTCAAGTAGCATTCGTCTTCTTCTCATATTTGCATGCAATTTGCTGACTTTAGGTAGAAGAAAATACATTCTTTCACATCGACACTATAATAACAGGAAGACACACTTAAAAGAATCACAATAAATACTCTAATGCTATCTAATCTCCTGGCAATCTTTACAAAGATGCAGGAACCCAGATAGGTACATTCTGTACACAGTGATGCCTACACAAACACCTGGATTTCTGATAAAATTTAAGCCATATAAAAAAACAGCCTTAGTTCTACACTGCCCTTCACAGTCAGCTGGGCCAGAGCAGCACCCTGAGGACAAGCTGCAGGAGATAAAGAGATCCTTTCTTTTTAAGAGCTCCCTAGAATTACGTGAATGACAACAGTTTTTGTTTCTAGCCTGAGAAGGGATGAACACTGACAAAGTCTTCATTGATAGAAGATGTACTCTTTTCTTTCACGTTAATGGAAGAAAATTTAATCCAGTTAAAAGAAACCTTTTGATGCAAAGCAGGCTTACTTCCTTCAGTATTGTTATTCAGTATTTAAATAACCAGTTTAAAAAGAACACAAAGACCTAATTTCAGAACTGGGTATCAGGTGGATATGCAATTAACAGGCTAAAGGGAATTAAAGTCTGAGTCTATTTAAATTACTGTTGTGATTAAGATGTTTGACTGTCCTGTTTCTTTCCTATTTGGACTTATTAGTGTCACCCATATCAGTGATTCTATCTAGGGTTCTATCTAGGTAGTGGGACTATCAAAGTGTACCTTTCCATTTTCAAAATGTACCTTCCAGGGGTGTCACTCTGAAATTTTATATAACCATATAAAATTTTTACTTACATATCTTTAGAATTTTTATACCAATTACTGTTTCAGATTGCCTGTTTTGTTCTCCCACTCAAAATAAATATTTACTCAATATCCAAGATTAAATTCTACCTGCAAAGGCCATTGATTTTTAGCTTTTATCACCTTTAGTTTTGTTTGTGAATTGTCAACTGCATACATATATATTACCACATGATGAAAAATTCATTGTTATACTTCACTTATAGTGAGAATAGCTTCTAGTTGAACAGGTATTTTTGGTGACTGGTTTCAAAATTATCCTAGATATCATTTTTATTAGAATTAGTAACTTGTCATATACTGAAGCAAGAATCGTGTTTCTCTGAAATTGGGAAGGTGGCTGGCTAAATATCCAGCTTTGATATTAAATCCCGTCTACTTAGCCTGCAGAGTAATTTTTCTAAGCTTGAAGGGGTATATGAGAAGAGAGATGCCAAGCTTCCCAGACAGAATATTCAGCACTAATAACTCACTTTGCCAAAGTGAGGCTCTGTGTTTGATTTCCTGTTAGCCAGTTTAAATATATAGTGCTGTAGAAACAGACTTGAACACTAAAGATGCCTAGTCTTCAAAATTTCCTAAAGACAACACAATAATGGCAATGCACTCCCCAAGACTTTAGAACTTTAAATTTGTTTGGATTTTATGCCCTATCTTCAACGTTCCAACTACTGGTTAATAATTGCATAGTGGGAAGCTCCTGCAAATCCAAATTCTTACAGAAAAATCTCATTGCTTTAGTTCTCAAAAGTTAAGCATATTAAATTTTGCCTCTCAGTAAACTTAAGTGAAGCCCCCTTATAACTGTTTCTCATCTTATATCTCTATAAATGTTCTTCAGAGGTCTTAGAGTGACCCTAAACAGGTTCTGATGACTGAGCAAGCTGGCAAGAAATGCCTCTCATGTTTTTCCCCGGTCCTGCCTTACTATCAGAGCACAACTCACAAAGAATATGTTGGAGAATGGAATTGCAAAATTCAGGGAAAGAAAAACAGTAACCAGAGGTTTTCAGCTGTGTCGTTGTCTGCAGGCACATAAGAAGAATCGTATTATCTAAGATAATAGGTATGTCTGAAAGAAAATAAAGCATCAGCTAAAGACAGATATTTTAATCCTGCAGCCTACATGGCTTTCTAAGAAAGATGCAATTTAAATATGAGGTAAAGGTATTAATGCAGAATTAACTGATAAGGTTTTGTAATTTTCTGTAAAAGAGATTAGAGTATGTGATAATTTTAGTAGTCTCTTCTGAGCTTAAAAATCATTAAAGTCTTGCTCTGCTTTTTTGTTTTTCCCCAGAGTTGATCATCGAGACTGCAGTGCCTCTTGACATTTTTGGACAAGTCCCAAGCTCATACAGATACTACACAGATTTTCAGAACTTAGAACATTTGCTAAAGCTTTTGAGAAAATATTGGAAAACTAGCCCCACACAAAGTCAAGGGAAAGAGATATGTGTATTAACAGGACTTTTCACGCACAGCATTTTTCTGTTCTGACTGCATTTGCTGTTTTGCTAACTCCTAGTGTGTCCATCATGCTGGCAATGCTCCTGTAAACTTGTTTTGCTGCAGCTCAGTTTTTATCTGGTCTTTGCAGTGTGGGGGGCTGGGAATGCTTCTCTGTTTACTTCTCTGCTACAAAACCACAGAGTCTCTTCCAGAAACTATTAGAGTGATGAATTATCCATTCCCTCTGCTCCCAGATGTAACCATCTAAGTTACTCGTACAACCAAATATTTGTTGTCATCTCACATTTGTAAGTATTCTACTGTGGCCAAAAGTAGCAAAGCAGCAACACATAAATCAAAAGTTTTAATTTTCCATTCCATATGCCACAATCCGCTAGATGATCCAAAACAGACTGAAGAAGCTGTAAAGAAACACAGACCTTACAGCTGTGTGTACAAGAGAGCACATGTAGTCATTTACAAGACCAGTGAATGCTGTGTAGACCTTTTATAACCATTATTTGCTTAGAGATTTTAGTGTCTCATCTTCATTGTGCTGAATGGAAGCGCAGTTCAGCTGCTGCCCTGAATCTGTCTCCAAATAAGTATTTTTGTCAGTACTGCCCATACAGGGAACCTAGCACAGCTCCATTCCTAAATTAGGTGCCCACAAACAACGTGACTGCCCTGTGCACAGCGTAGCACACACTGCCACGCACAGCCAAGGCAGCCTTTTGCCATTTGAAGCAGACAGCAGAGCACACTCTCCCAGCAGGCTTTTCCAGTGCACTGGCAGAGCTTAGTGCTCAGCAGAAACCCGTGTGAACAACATGGATCTGCCAGAAAGTGCTCTATGGCTTTTGCCTTACATGGCCAGCTGGGAGCCCAAGAAAACTTCATGCTCTCTCTCAGGCTAATACAAGGTCCAGGTGCTGCAGTAGGCTCAGGGGGCAACAAAGCAAGGTGCCTGCATGTGCCTGTTTACGCTTATACACAGCTCCAGGAGAACAGAGAATGTCTGGGGTAATGATGCTGTGCTGTAAAACCACTTCTCCCAGCTCTCAGCTCTGCCCGCAGCGTGAAGAAGGTGAAAATATTGGAAAGGGGATATTAGGATTTAGGGCCGAGGACTGATGTCTAACAAGGGGTCTGTTGTGCTGAGCTGCATTTTAGGCAGTAGACCTGAGAGCAGTTGTAGAGCTCCACTGCAGGCTCTAGGCTCTGTCTACATTCCAACTTCAGCCCCACAACCTACCCTTGGTACATTTCTGTGGCGAGGAAATCACTGAAAGGGAGATACTCCGTGCTTCAGGCAGCCCCGTGAGCCTGGAGGAGTGTAGGATGATGGGGTGTAGGGTGGTGATCAGTCTGGATACAGCCCCTCTGACACCTCCCTCTTCCCCTTGAGCCCGCCTTCAGCCTCTCCTCGTCAGAATCCCCTGTGTATCTCTGTGCGTGAGGAGGAGGAAAGCCTTGCTCTTTGCAGGACCCATGGAGTAAGGACACAGACCCACTGAGAATCATCCTTCTAGTCCTCAAAAGCATCAGGAAGGGCAGCAGGTGCTGCCTTGGGGAGGGATTCCCCTTGCAGCAGCCCACATATTCTCCACTGTCCAGGAAAATTTAAGCCAGAACTGGCCCTCTTAACCTCTGTCTCCCCGCTCTAAGAACTTCCTTCCTTCCCACACAGTAGGTAAGGCCGATGGACTCTTTTTGCCATAAGTCAAAAGGACCTTTTTGGTTTTTTTACATGAACAAATTAAAATATCAGTGACCTGGAGTTGCATGAAAGATTTAGTTCTTTCACCTTTTCTTTTTGGTACCATTTGTGCCTTTCTCCCTTTCCTGCTGTTGGGGAGAGGGTCAGGGAAGCTGTGTGAAATGACTGGCTTTCTACTATGCTATAAAATACACTGTTTAGGGCTCCTTCTCATTGTTTCTAGAAAGTTACTCTACAACTTAAACCCCTGAGGTTTGTCTCTGTGGCAGGAAGTTTTTGGTTGACCTTTAGTAAGTGAGTAGAGAGATATTTTGGGGTAGTAGTCCCTTAATATGGCCAAAAATAAGTACATTTAAGATTAAATAAGATAAAAAAGGACAAGTTTCTGCCTAAAATTGTGTCAACAGAGCCACCACAATGTACTAGCCCAATTACAAGTTTCAGATTTTGACCATATTTTGTCACTTTTCTACAGCACAACAGAGATTTCACTATGTGACTTGTGCACAGTAATTGCAGATTAAAAGATTGATATCTTTCAGTAGATTAGTTATATGGTAGGAAATCCTTAGTAGTTTATTAGTAGTTGTTCATCAGGTAGTTACTAGACTGTAAAAAAATAAAGGTCTGTCTTTAATTTCCTATTTGATCTACAGGCTCCTGCAGGCCTAGTTCTGCAAGACGGGTTGGAGGAGGCAGATTGCTCCTTGGCACAGCCTGGGAAACAAAGCCCTGAGAGTAGTCATAGCTGCACCAGGAGAGCAGCACTGGTCGTGGCAAAGCTCCTCTGTGCCATGCAGAGCAATCTCCTTACGCTGGTGTGTGAAGCAGAGGCCCTTCACAGCTCAGCAGGGTGGCAGATGTTTGATAGCTCACAAAGACATGACACAGCTATTTAAGACAAGGGATATGGAGTAGCATGCTGAATATGGGAAGGATGTGGCTGTCCCCATTGAAATATGGGCTACTGTTAACATTTTAGTTCTTGTGAAAATCACTGTGCTTATGCACTCTTCCATGACCACATTTGGGCAGGACTTCATTTTAGATCTTATCAAGAAGTCTTTCTTCCCACAAGAAAAGATTTTGCAAAATTGTCAAGACTTTTGTTTCTGCATTTACTCCTTCAAAGAGTTCAGAGATTCTGAAGCCTTTCCTTTTCAGTGCTTAGAATAAGTGGAATGCAACAAAGTTTTGACAGTCTAAAATATTTATTTAAACAGTACTTCTTGCTGTTATAGTGTTTAGCCCTGCATGGGTATTTTTTTCTATGCTTTTTTATTCATTGCAATGCCATAACTTGAAACACTGTCCTTAGATGTCAGTGGTTCAATACTGAGTAAACAAACTTGAGCAATAAGAATCTAAGTCAATTACGCTTTTAGTCAAAGAAAAGTGCATGTCTGAACTGCGGAGTTTTCAGCCAGATCTCATTACCACACTTTTCAAGTTAGCATTTCTGAATAGTTTAAACACCACCAGCAAACCAGGAACACGAACACTGGCAGGGTAAGATAGGTGAACTGTCAGTAGCATTATACCTTCCAGCTTAAAACATGATGGCTTCTTTTGCCCTTTCTCCCACATTTGTAACATTAATTACTGTAGAGTCAGGGCTGCCATTTAGCAAACTCCTTGAGCTATGCTTTAACATGTATTTAAGCTGACACTCACTCTTATAAAATAAAAGTAGTTCTCACACCTTGCCCACCTTTCCCTCTGCATCTCTCTTGGACATTCACAGTAAGCAGCTGGACAGAGAAGCAAGACAGGGTTATTGAGGTGCTTTGGCAGTGACAGGGGCCAGGCAGTGACAGCACCAGCTCCCAGGCACGAACACCACCAGTGGGTCACTGGCAGGCGCCCACTCCGGGCAGCGCGCTGGGCATTAGTGCCGTCTAGACAGGCACCCGGCAAGGCTGGCATCACCCCACACCAGAGCACCTCACTCCCTGATGTCATCATCAATTCTGCACTAAGCACGTCTCATTTCAACCAGGACACTATACAGAAAGGCAAAATTCTTGAGGCAAGAGCGCAGAGAATCCTCAAGAGCTGGGGTTCCAGAGGACAGACCTTGCCAACAACACTCCAGTGCTTTCAACAGGGTTACCACAATGCAGGGAAAATCCGAAAAATGGGATTAGAAGTAGTCAAAAAAGAATATAAGTCTGAACACATACTGGCTCAGCTCAGTACCATGTTAGGTATTAGAAGTAAATCAAGTAATCTTGAAACTCCTAGGAGTTTGTCTTCATTCCTCAACAGGTCAGTCTTTCTCAGAATTCCATTATAAGCCATGATCTTGCAGGAGACATGTATATGCCCAGTTTTAAGAAACAGAAAGTAAAAGAGATTTTAAACTGTGTGCAAAGAACCTATTAAACTATTATGGTAATGACATGCATGAAAATTAAAATGTGCAATCTCTAAAAAAGAAGGTTTGGAAACAAAGGAATTCAAATTGCATTAACTACTAAAATAATATCAAGGGGTGCAGATGACACCATTCAAAGGATATCTGTGAAAGCATTTTTAAAATGTGTTTCTTTTCACTATTTGTCTATGGATATCTCAATACCTTTATTTCTAGTCAGCAGGAAAAGGTTCAAACTGTTCATCTGACTTCCACATGCACAGAACATGCATTTATTTTATTGCTTACCTTCTGATGTGCTGATGCCCAGCAGCTGCTCAAACGTGTACCCGACAACATCGTGCATCCTAGAAATTTGTAATACTTATGGCAACATCAAGAATGATGAAGGAAAATAAAATGAGTTGCTGTCAGCACAAACTAAATCTATTTGGTTGATGGATGATAAGAATTCCTCAGTAAGGACCTTGATTAAAATTTATATTGTTCTTCCCATACCAATAGCGTCTCTTGGTAATTATCCATTCCTATATGGCACTTGGATCCTTTACATAATCAAAAGTTGTAAGACTAAGTTCCCACTCCGGTAGAAAAATTAATCACCCCAATTAGCATTTCTGTTGCAGAAGAGGCTAGTATTCTCAATTTCACATGCAACAAAGAATACAGTTCCCCACAAAGCACGTGAAGACTGACAAACTGTGCTTAGCCATACTCAAAAGGCCTCTTGTATAAAAGCTGTAAACTCTCAAGCTGAATATAGAATTCTCATTCTTTCTAAAGAATATTCATGCTGATCCACACAAGCATTGGTGATTAACTATACTCTGCTCCTCCAGTTCTCCTTTATGGAGCATAAGGCTGTGCTTGTAGGATGGCACACCTGCAAAATACATATTTATGGAATGAAATCCAATCTGTGCATTCACAGTACTTAACTCATGTGCTCACATATATGCTGTCCAGTTATCTTCCTGAAATCAGAAAATATTTTATGCTTATACATCATTTTTTCCATCAAAAAGTTATTTCTTAAAACAATCTCCCTTTGGAAATATAACAAGCTCAGCAATGTTTTGTGACTAATAATCTCATATCCACTGCTCATGCATTCTAGAATCAAGAAAGGTTTGTAGCAGATTTCAGATTTTGGGATCAGTAAGAGTTTCCCTGGCTTATAAAACACAACGTTCAGGACAGTATACCTGGTTGCTGCAAACTAACTGGGTAACTGTATTAAGCAACATTTCATTTTACTGTGAAAAGGCAGCATGGTTGCTCTCTACTAACAGAATATATTTTAAAGTCAGGCCAATTGCATTCTAAGATGGATTAGGTTTATATTACAAATTGGAGTTCAGCCAGTCCTTGAGCTTTGATTGAAGGATCAAAAGATTACAGGGACTACATTTTCTACAGTTTTTCATTAAGGAGTCATATCCATTGGTTTTAAAAGACCCTTTGTGGGGCTCAAATTGGAACACAAATTACAGGCTGCTAAGTCATATCTCAAGTGCTCTGTTGCATGGTTATCCAGCTGTCAATTTCACAATCCTGTAAGTAGTGGTATCTTCCACACTGTGCTACAATAATTGCTTCTAAAGGCAAAACTTTCATGACTGTTGCAGCTACTCTGTGGCAACAGCTCGCCAGGAATCCCAAGAACTGAGAATAAAACTCACACAAACCATTACAAGAAAGCATCTGCTCTTTGTTCTAACTATTTTCCACAGTAGCTTCATAGTAAATCAAGAGGTGACATATGGGAACTGGATTTCACTGATCCCCAGCCATCAGACAGGATAAGTCTACGTCATTCTCCAAGTGCAAACTTGGCTCTCCTCCCTGCATACACTTGGGCATAGGGCCATGCAAGCTGAGTGCACAGAAACTCGATGCATCCTGCAGTCACCACTCAGCCCATCTCCCCTTGCAGCAGTGCTGCATGGCAAACACTCACCAATTTGCACTCACCAGGCTGAAGCAAATTCTCTGTTTGTGTGTTCTTTTGTTCATTTGGGGGTTTTTAATTGACTGGAAACAGAAGTGCTGAGGTGCCACCAGGCTGACTCCTGTTCTTACCTTTGCCATCAGAGGGGTTCCAAAGAATGTTTATCAGTATAGGCACAGGTGTTTTATATAGGTAAATACTGGCTCGGCATTACCAGTGGCAGTCTGGGAATTATTTATTTAAAATATTCCAGTGCAAAGACAACTGTTACAATTTCATGTATATTACCTAATTGCAGGTGAAGAGTGTAACAGCTCATGGAAATACTAATTGGACTCAACTATCACAGACTAGCATGGAGATTAGCATTTAAATTTATGGTTGTTTGCTGTTGGGTTCTTTGTTTTTGTTGGTTTATTTGAGGCTTTTTAATCCAAGACTCACAACCATTTAAATATGTAGAAGTAGAGGCCCTAATGACAGCAGTCTTACATAAAATAATTAAAAATATATCAGGCCTCTCCACCATATTGTGCAGAACTGGACCCAGAAAATGGCTATTATGGCTATGAAAGATGAAAATGTATTTCTGAGTCATGAATCCAGTGATGGATTATGGTTTTTAATCTGAAACATTACCCCATTTACATGGCTGTTTCCAGGAACTGACAAAGCAGAATATGACTGGAGGACCAGTCAGCTGTACTGGGTAGAACTAGCAGATGACCAAAATAACTATACTTCAGTAAAGTGCCTAAAAGTTCAATGCCAGTTTTGGAAAAAACTCACTTTTGATAATGTGGGACTTTCAGCCCTTGAACAGCAATCTGGGCAGGTACTCACTATCCTTCAGGTGTAGAAGAATCCTGAAAACCTGTATGCCTCTTCCCAAACCTCAGGAGTTACTGTCAGTGCTGCCAGGGACTACTGCAAGGCATGTGCCTTTCAATTCTTTTTATACAAAAAGCAAGGAAAGGGGGTAGAGAAAATTCTCTCTCCTCAGCTCATACCAACCTCTGGCAAAATCATGCTGCTCCTCCAAGGGGGCATGAGACCCAACACAGTGAGGGGGCAGCATTGTCTGAGCAGCTGTAATTGCAATAATTACACGGAAATATCAAACATTACAGCATGAAGCTGAGTCAGCCGAGGTTTAGGTTGGATATTAGGAACAGGTGCTTCACCCAGAGGGTGGTTGGGCACTGGAACACGCTCCCCAGGGAAGGGGTCACAGCACCAGCCTGACAGAGTTCAAGAAGCATTTGGACAACACTCTCAGGCCATGGTGTGACCCTTGGGCATCCTGCACAAGGTCAGGAGCTGGACTCAAGGATCCTGATGGGTCCCTTCCAACTCAGTACTTTCAATGATTCTATGATTAAATAATGGCTTTTGCCCAATACCTATAAATTTAATAGGTGTACTTCTTACAGCAAGGGAAGATGTCTTCCACAACAGATACTAAAAAGCTTGTAATGTTTGTGACATAGACATATGAAATGCTTCAGTTTCTGCTTCAGAGGAAATAGCCATGTAGCCACACCCACAAAACATCTTATGGAAAAGTTATTTCAGAGACAAAAACAAAACCATTCATGTTTTTTCTTAAGCTCTTATGGCTTTTCAGATGTATTAATGTGAAGAGCTACATTTCACTTTAGCAGCAGTCTTATGTTTGATTTTCTCAAATCCTGTAATTGTAACTTGCTTTGCAGTAAATAAAGTAATTCTTACCTGGGAAAGAGACAGAAGCACAGTCCAGGCATTTGATTTTCTTTTTAAGCAATCAGAAAATGCACTGTTACAAGCTTTGGAATATTAGGACTCCTTTTGAAAAAAGAAACCCCTGTAACTCAACTGCACAGAGATAAACATTTACATCATTCACACCCTTACTTGGTCTCCCTCATTTTCCAGCACCCTCATCTCCTCAGTCAGCTCTGTGGGCAGTTGGCTTAGAAAGATTCCCAGCAACAATAAAGCTGAGTGCAAAGCATGCCCTCCTTGCGACTGGTTGCATTTCCTACAGAAGATAGCAAAATAGTAAGTCTGAAATCCAAGATACTTGGCAAACATGCATGAGTGAAAGAGACTTGTAACAGTTAAGAAGCCAAGTAAAAACTCCAGTGGCAAGACTGGAAGGAGCAGCAGCAGCAGAAATATGATGCATGAAAAAAGAAAAGTTCCACAGAAGTATAAAGCCAGTAAAAGTTCAGTAAGAAAATGAAAAAACCCTCTCCGTTTACTTATAATCAAGGCATATTTTACTGACAGCTCAACAGATCAGATGATAAGATGTCTTACATAACATTAAAAATTTCACATCATTACAGGCTTCATTTGAGATACAAAAGCAAGAGATTTTGTATACTTCATGCTGACAGTTCTGGAGAGAAATCGTAATAAAATTCCCAAATTTATTCAGATTGATTAGCAATAGCCATACTGCAGCGGCTGCCTTGCCATTGCTCAGCACTTTGTGCACACTAATGGCACAAAAGATGTGACAGTACTGTGATTTTCCTGATATTTGTAGAATTATGTAACATGAACCATATATTTAAGGAGGATATTTAACTAAGAAGCAGCTCTTCTTTTAAAGTGGTCAAACGAAACTCCAAGAGCTACAGAAACTTAGCACAATGTATATTCACGACTGTCAAAGATTGTGAAGCTCAAACTCTCATCAAACAGCGTTTGTTTAAAAGTCACAAGAGGCTTGAAACCACAAAAAGGTTTTTGGAGCATTTGCCAATCCTCACAGGCTGAACCAAGGCACCCTTACACCTCCATCATTCAGAGTGCAGAACAGAATCAATACCCACCCTGCTGGTTCTGTTGGGCAATCTCCCTCAAACGTCCCTGAGATGGATAGTTACCATGGATCACACCTGACGGGAAAGTTCATCTATTCCCAGCTTGATAGGGTACCACTTTCCATCAGGTAAGATGAAGAATGAGAGTAAAAATTACTTTCATAGTCCCAGGCATCTATTTCAATGAAGCTGAGCACTGAAGGAGGGTTAGCAGCACACCCTGTAAGTCCTCAAGGGTTTTTTGACAGGACTTGAGCGCTGGATATTCTCTCCAGATTACTGCATTAGGACTGACGACACTTGTGTTTCAGAGAGGTAGTAATTCCTTCATACACTCTAATAGCAGCTGGATCAGCACTGGAATACCTGCTAAGAGGGGTTCTAGCTCACTTCAGCTCCCAAGCAATGAGTATGACAGCAGACAGAGATGCTCATCAAGAACTGAGAATAAAATAGTACCACAAAAAGTTCTTTCACTGATATTCACCCCCTCCTCCAGCATACTTGGAGCTTTGAGAAAATGCAGGCTATTTGGTTCGGTTCACCGAGTGATAAAAAACCACATCAGTACCTGGAGACTTCTTGAGGAAAAACAAGTATTTTATGGTTCAAGAACTTGAATCATTCACCTACAGTGTAGTGCTTTAAACTCTTGGAAAAATAATCCTGGAAATGCACATATAAATATTCAACGAAATCCATGTCAACCCTTCTTGTGGAATAACCAGGAATTTGTATGCCGTAGCAGGATTCAGTTGTGGGAGACACTAACACAAAAGGAGGCAAAGAATGCAGTATAATGCCTAATGACATGCTTCTGATCCAACATCTGGAAGTCTTAAATCTCCATTCAGCTTTAGCTGACTGCTGACTCCTGTATTACAGCATCTTCACCTAATGCTTATCTGAAGAGACAAGACGACCCTTGGTAAGTACCCTGTACACTTTTACATCAGAAGTTAACTTCTGACCGTCTTGCCTTAGTACTTCTCACCATATGTGCATATGTGGTGTTATAACAACTGAATCAAAACTTTTATTCCTTTAGCTGCCCTGAGAGGTGAGGAACAATATTTGGAAGAAAGAAAAAGTAAATAAAACAAGTAAATAAATGTTTACATTTATTTCCTAAATAAAGCACAAACAAGGTCATGTTTTTATAAGTAGCAAACTTTTGTCTACTGAGATCAGGCTGCAAACCCTTGAATACATGGGTAAAGTTGCTCGATCAAGTGTTGGTAGTAAAATCTGATCTTATGTGCCTTAGAGAACCAATGTGTTTA
The DNA here is from genome assembly GCA_013400975.1 of Atrichornis clamosus. Classification (NCBI taxonomy): domain Eukaryota; kingdom Metazoa; phylum Chordata; class Aves; order Passeriformes; family Menuridae; genus Atrichornis; species Atrichornis clamosus. Next base: position 28,758 of record WBMZ01000778.1, read on the forward strand.
TTTGCTCTACATGAGTATTTTGAAGAAAGCCATCTATTTGGTTACAGAAAGGCTAATGAAAGCCCAAACTACCAGCAGACAGTTACTGCCAAGCCATCCATTATAAATGACTGATTAAGCAAAGAGGACCTTGTGCAGTGTTTAGCAAAGCGTGAGATCTCACGAGTAGCAGTTTCCTGAAATAAAAGCAGCTGAGTACAGATGAGATTGAGAGAGCAGTTGCAAACACGCCCTGACCAGGCAGCAGGACGTGTTGTACCGATGCCTCTCCAAAGAACAGTTTGCTAAATAAGTCTTTTGGTCTCACAGTGCAGCTTTTTATCTCCCCTACTCGCCGTCCCACTGCTGCCCTAATCGACAGAGAGGTACAAACACATTTGTTCTCACAAGGTCGTAGCAGGAACAGAAGTGCGGGAGGAGTCCGCCAACCACAGAGAACTGACACCTTTTTAGACCTCGTATTTGCACTCTGCTTCTGAACCTCAACCTGATTTCCAATTGATGGTCAGATTAAAAGGAGTAAAGTTTGTCCACTTCCCAGGAAGAAGCCACTTGGCAAGAACCTTGATGAAATTCAACAAAACCAGAAAATAAAATGTATTTTTAGTTAAAAAAACAAACATGGTACTCACAGGCCATTAGAGAACTGAGTCACATCTCCACACCTGTATTGTGAAGCTGGACACAGGGAAATAAGTACAGACTAAGTATATAAAAGGGTAAAGTAAGAACAAAACCTTCAATTCACTAAAAGTTGCACTCTCATATAGAGAAAAAATTGATCTTTTAAACACTTTGAGTGAGGAAAAAAAATCCATTACACCTACACACCCAGAGCTATTTTATCTACTAGACTGAACTAATTCTTGGGTCAAAATTGCATTGACACCTATGTGCAGATACAGAGCTGATGCAGAGTTTTAACACTTGAAAATTGTGGAAAAAATAGGATATTTTCTTTTCATTTCTCACATTTTGCCAGTCAGGGAATGCCAGCATCACCGAAAATCCTGTCAGAAACAATAATGTAAATAATGAATCCAACAACTTCAGAAGCAGGGGAGGGTGTCCTGACATGGGGTATCCTTTTTTTTTAACAGCTTGTTACTTAACCCTAGGAAAGTTCACAACCTAATTATTATTTCCTCCTCCTTTACCCACTCCTACAAGTGCAAATATAACTCATCAATCCCAAGCATGCATTAGATCATGAAAGCTCCTTAAAAACTGTTCTCAAACTGCATTTCTTCTACTCTGATGGTATACATAAGGAAAAGGTTTTTGTTTTCATTTACTGCAGTTACTAATATTGTTAATACCTGTTTTTTAAGAGACTTATGTTTGCCATGACAGTTACTTAATCTTCCAGCTCTTCCCTGCCTGTTCTTCTGCAACTACATTACCCTCTGTGAATCCCACGCCACTCTAGCTTCTTCTTCTACCTGTAGTACATGCATAGAAATTTCTCCAGGTAGTGCAGCAAAGTTTCCAGTCTCCTAAATCATTTTTATCAGCTATTTCTAGACAGCAGTGATAGAGCCTTTTAAATCAAATTATTAGTGTTTTGTAACCTGAGTTTGTACTCAAGATAGATTTTGCATCATAAAATATTTAAGTCATCAACTACCTAAAGGATTTTAAAAGTATTTTATATAAAAGTAAGGCACAGATAAATTATCTTCTTCTTCTTCGTAATTCATACCATTAACATACTTCAGTTGAAAATTACATTAGTTTTATATATTATACACATATTTTATATATAATATATAATATAAATATATAATATATATTATTATAAGCTTATTATTCATTGTGGGCTTAAAACAGTACACTGACAAAGGACACATTATGGTTTTGCTATCTAGATGAAAACTACCACGTAACTAAAGATGCAGATAAAACACAGATGCAGTTCAACACGTCTGGTGACCTTCTCCCTACCATACACAGTGTAAGGCTCCCTTTGGCAGACCCTGACGTGCAGATAAGGAGGACTGCTGGAGGGAAAAGGAGGAAGAGGAGGCCGATTCGACAAAGAGATTGGGTAGGAAGGACCATGAGCTAAGAACTAATATGGGGTAAGTCTGAGTTTCCACACTCCCTCCACTTACTTCCTGCTCTCTCTGTGGGAAGGAATGGCAGAGACCACCCACCCTGGCCTGAGATTTACCCTGACCAGGAGCTATAGGCACAGGACACACTGGTGCCTTAGGGCAGTGAGGAAGAAAACCAGGCCTTTCATTCCGCAGTAATCACTGCAGCTTCAGGCCAGCAAGGATAATTACCAGCTTGCTTCTGCCATCCTGGCTGAAGTTGAATCACAAAGCCAAAACACCAAATTTGGTAATCTCAGCTGAGGTCTCCTTTGCACTGCTATTTATATCAGGCATGTGGCATGGTCAGAAATCTCAGGATGTTCAGCCATGGTGGTATTATTAGAACAAACATGGGGGCAAACTGCACTGGTTTTTGGGTTCTGCCTTTAGCAGGACAGTTTACAAATGCTGTGTGAAAGCAGGATCGACGTGATTGCATTCTGTTCACAGGGCATCTTCATTTGAAAACTGGCACCTACAGAAGCCTGACAATCAAATGAAACAACTTTGTAGCAGGGCTGAACAGGCTTTGCCATGACAAGGCCGTGATATATTGAGGGCACAGGAATTCATTTCTCCAGTGACTGAGACAATGTGCTGCTGTTTCTGTAACGAAACCACCCTCCTGAACTAATTAATGAAGTTATTTCTTTTCTTGCTCTTCATTTTAAGACACTGAATCCACTTTTTGAAGGCTTGTTCAGGTAAATCAGCGAAAGATTTATAAGGGAAATTCATGAAACCCAGTCACAATTATTAATAAACAAACCCCTTTCTAAGAAGCAAGGCCCTCAAAGGCTTTTCACTACTCCCTTCATTTTCCAGACATGACTTGTGTTTTAAGAAGCAGAAATTAACTGAAAGGGTGCATGACTTTCACACTGTTGAACAAGAAATCAGAAGATACACAAAAAATGCTCAAATACTTGCAGAAAAAAAAAAAAAGAGTTTTGAGGGGTTTTTTTGAGGAATGGCCTGACCTTGATAGTACCCTCATGACAAAATAAGCTGCACTAGATTCTTCCCAGGAGTAATAGCAGCACTGAAACAGACCTGATAATGAAGGGGCAGGTTTAAGGGTAGTATTCCCTCCTGACAGTCATAATGTGACTCTGACATAAAATCCCTCCTGACATAAAATATATGTGCTTCAAAACTTAATCTCCAGGCTGCTGGCCGGACTTACAAGGAAAAAATCAGTATCCAAAGTAAATTACTCACAAGAACTAAACCATAGTTGTTTACAAAGCATTCTAAATTTTTCATGATCTCTTACGTCTTGTACCTTTGTTAGTAGTACTTAGAAAAGCACTGCAAAAAAAAAAATTTATGCATTCTAAGGTTGGTGGTCTTTCAAGTAAAATAGCCTTACCTGGTACCATTATGAGACTCTTTTCCTTCACAATTTACCTTAGTTCTAGAGAGAAGAATAAAAATTTGTCTTCTCCAAAATGTCAACTGACAACTTAAATAACGAAGTTTTAAAGGAATTGTCCTTGGTAAAAACGTTTGCATAATAACAAAGAGTAATTATTCCAAACAGATTTTCCCAATGTCAAGTTTTGCAGGCAAACATGAAGACTTTTCTCAGTGCGTGATGCTGTGTGTGAAGTGCTGAACCAACTGCACACCACTTGAAACTCTCTGCTTATACACGAGGTGACACCACCACTGCTAGAGAGTGGGGACCTCCTGCTGTCAGACTGGTGCTTCCAAAGCTGTACCCACTGAACTGGCTGCCACGGAATTCAGGAAAATAAATCAATAAACAAACCAAGCTGTGCAAGTCAAACTTTAACCCCATTCACACAATCAAATTTTCAGACTAATAAGGCGCTCTGCTTCCAAATTTAACAATATGGAAGACTGCTGGAGAGGAGATATTCCAAGCATTAAATTGATTGGCAAAAGTGCAATTACCAAAAACAAAGTATAGAGGATTTCAATTTTCATGGACTATGCATTTCAGGAACATATCTTCTTTAATATTAAGAATTTTTTACTGTATTTTTGGCAGTCTAAACAAGTGTCCTACTGAGGAACCATTCCCACAACAAGAACCAGCTGATCAATGAGGACATGTCTCAAGTCCCTTGACATGGAGGGAGGCAGGGGGAGGGGAAATCCATTTAGAAATTTTTTTTGTAAGTCATAGATTCAGTTAAGAACACACTTACGCAACTACTTTAAAAACGCCATGGCAGCCTTTATAATTTCAGGTTCATGGTACAAAGTACATATTAATTTTGACATGATCTCTTCAGATTGCTGCACACATTTTATTGTTGCCATTTAAAGGATTCTAATAGGATAACACCATTGACAGCTTAACCTTTATAAAACTGTTGATACAAGATGATTCTTTTTGCATAAAGTCAAATGAAGACATTACAAAAATCATACAGCTATTAATAGACTGCAATAAACTATCAAAAGAACATTTTCTTTACAATACTGGTATTTTGTTTACAATTAGAGACAAAAAAAAATGGAGGGGTTTCTGTCATAATATTTTACTAAATTAGCATTTAAATAATACTTGAGGCACTTTTCAGAAATTATTGAAAGCTATGAACAATTAGCTCACTCAGAGTTAAATCTGAAGAACCTGTCTACAGTATTAACTGTTGCATATGATAGTATCAGTTGCTTTTAAAATCCAGTTTTCTAGAAGGTGGAAAAGTTTGTAAAAGTCAGCTCCATGCTTTCTGGCTGTCTATAGTAACAAATATGCTGCTCTCATGATTTTCACATACAAATGATTGTTTAAGCCTCACAACAATAACTGTAAGGTAGGAAGTGCCTGTACCTTTTATACAGAATAGAAACAGATTGTGACTTGCTGAAAGGAAGAGGAAGCATGAAGTGGACAACTCCATGGGCTCAGTCATCCCATTTCACAATGCTGATCTCTGATATTGCTCTAGAAGATTGCATTATTCTGACAGTTCTACCATTGAGAACAATGTACCTTCCTAAGCACAGGACTAAACACAGAACAGACAGATTTTAAAAAAAGAGATCTGTTGTACTTCAGTTGTTCTTGATCACTCAGTATAAAACCTTTTGTGACTTTAGAGAAAAATCACATCCTATTTCTGTCCCTGGACTTGCCAAAACACAGTAAAGTAACAGAAGTCAAATTCTGTTCTAGTTATATCCACAGCCATGGGAGAGAAATTCTTGCCCCTGATTTCAAAGCCTTCCTGAGGACAGGAGAGCTTTGCAGTTTCCACATCTCATCCTACCCTAGCTTCCCTGCTACAGCCTTTGTGCAAAAAATAAAAAGAAAAATAAATAGAAGTACGTTGCTATAACTGAGAGCTCTGAAATTCATGGTCCCAAGCCAATGGCACAGGGGAGATTTGATTTCAAATCTTAAGTTCCTTGATTAAAAATTTAAAGCAATCAGATAAGTTACTGGGATAGATGGAAGAAAGTTGTTTCCAGTGGGAAGGATTTTCTTGTTCCTTCTGGCAAATGGACCATCAGAAAAAAAGTTCATCCCACAAGTATCACATTCGTTCAGTATCATATCCCAAAATGGGTTCCAGCCACTTCTCCACCTCTGCCACAGTCAATTTTTTTCTCAGTGCATAATCTTCAACCTGCAAAGGGACCACAAAACACGATGAAGATTTTGAAACTCCAGCTTTACAAAATTTTTGAGACATCTGCTCGTAAGGTGTTTTTGAATGCTCCAACACTACTACAATGGGCAGTGTAAGTTACCTGATCTTTACATATCTTGCCAACAGCAAAATATTTGGAATTGGGATTGGAAAAGTAGAGGCCAGAAACTGCAGAAGCAGGTATCATTGCTAGTGATTCCGTTAGACCAATTCCTAGAAAAGAAAATGAGAATTTTCTTATTCTCTGAATTGAGAATAAGCACCTTTTTTTTTTTTTTTTTGTTGGGCAACTTCAAGCAAACTGGAAAAAACCAAGAAACTTTCAAAGTTATTAAAATCAAACCCTTTTTTCATTTGTTAACTATTAAAAAAACCCACAGAGCTTCAAACATACTGCAGACTTTCATTACAATTACGATAGAGTAACTGTACAGTTTGAAGGAAAGAGCTTGGACATTTTGACAAATGATGTTTTGAAGCACAGGAAGGTATTTTTGGAATCATGGAAGTAGCAGTGAAACATCTGACATGTAAAATATCAGAGGAAAACAAATGGAATTCATTCCTTTTTAAGAATTACCATCTCCTGTGGACCAGGAAACACACTGTTGAATTGGCTTTTTTCCTGTTTTTATCTGGAATGTCTTCTTACAACCATAAGGATGCTAGAAATTTTCTCTGTGCAGCAGAACCCTGTTTGCATGCAATCTGCCAATTAGGGACACAACTCCTTCACTAAAAGCACTGGCAGTGTTTAGCAAATTCTTCCTTGAATGAGGCAAAATAAAAATGGCAAGGGGAAGACGGCAATTCCCAGAAGCACTTCAGTGTTTAGCATTTTTATGTAGTTCTGCACCATCCAATTCGCTGTTTTGTTGGAATTTTAATTTCACATAAAAACAGTTTAAGAATCTCAGCAAAGCAGCGTTACCTGTTGTTTCCTCAATGTTTGCAAGTTTCCACATGGTGAGTTTTTCTGTATGGTCAGGCTGGCTTGGATATCCAGGGGCAGGGCGAATTCCCTCATATTTAATTTTGCGTAGGCCAGAGAGATCCAGCTGCTCAGTACTGCTGTAAGCCCAGAATTCTCTTCGAACCCTTTCATGGAGCTCCTCAGCAAATGCCTTGGAATAGAATACAAAGATTTATTTTTTTTTTAAATTTGTACAGACTGACGCAATAGCTGTTTGATTAAGACAAACAATGATAGTGACTTTTTCCCTACTTCCATTTTCATTTTTAAGGGAGCTCTTAAAATAGGTAAGTAATTTGATAAAATTAAAATTCACAAGCAATACTTATTTTGCTACTTCAAGTATTTTAGTTTCTTCTCTTATTGGTAGAAACTGTTTATTTTATTGTCCTGCTTTAAAATCATCTCAGGTTAAGAGGTAAAGACGTGGACAAGTAACCCAAAAAGACAAAGTTCATTTGGTAGTGACACATCGTTATAGCACTTGAAGTCATTAGGTCTTGAATATCTGGGTGTCTCATCCAGGTGTAGCTATGGAAGGCCACATGATTCTTGCATCCATGCTAGGATCAGACATAAGCAGGCACTGCTGCTCCTTTTAGCAGAGGGCCTTTCCTCTAGGTCAAAGTGGGCAACAGCCTTTCTGAACTGCTCCTGCAGCTTACGTGATTCTGCCAGCACCAGTCGCCCTTCAGCAAGAATTCCCACTTCAGTAAATATTTTTAGACAGCATCTACTAATAATTTCTGAAACCCTGCTCTAGCTTGAAACACACAGCTAGAGCTAACCTTCCATTGCAAGGCTCTAAGTTTGCTGAAAGTTGCAAGGAAACACATGATAAAACCCATACCTCTGCCAACCGATCACCGAGAGCCTTTACCATTATGATGTTATATTCATCATCCTGCTTCCTAAATTCATTGCATAACTCATCTACACCAAAGCAGGCCACAGCAAACAGGCCTAAGTAGTCACAAATGCCAGAATCCAGTGGTGCTATGAAGTCAGAGAGGCAGTAATATGGATCTGTGCAGGCAGAGTCCTTTTCAGCCTAAAGTAATGAAATCAATGCAATAAATCAGAACATTTTAAAATACATTATTGGTGCACTATTAAGCTAAAGACCAACATTTTTAAGACTAAAGGACTTAGGGCATTTCTGACAAACACCTAACTAATCTTTGAGCCATGGTGGCTTTCCTATAGTTCAATTAGAAGAAAACCACCTCTCTGAGGGTGTTTGGACCGCTGAAGAACAAAATGCCAAAGTAGAGAGATGCGGCACTGAACACACATTTTGCTTCTATTTACAGATAGTAAGATTTAACACCTTATACTGCAAACAAGTTATTACAAGGTAAGGAACAGTCTTGTGCCAACCACTGGGTAAGAGGAGGAATATTTAATCTCTACCCCTCACAGATTCCACATTTGTGAACAAAACTGATGGTTGATTTCCAAACTGAAGAATTCTTCAGCAACTCCCACTGTAGAATGGTTGTGAGTTTATAAACACTTCTAGTTTCTTATGCTACAAACTATGTGCTGAGTAACCCAGACAAAACAGCGCCCAGGACGCAGAGCTTATACTAGTCACACACAAACACAAACAAAATACATCTATCACTACTGAAAAGTTGAATCCTAAGCAAAGTTCAAGTGGGTTTATGCAAAGGAAACTGGCCCAGTGGAAAAGGACCTGGAGATGCTGGTCAACACCCAGCTGAACATAAGCCAGCAGGGGGCCCAGTTGACCAAGAAGGCCAAAGGCATCCTGACCTGTGGCCAGCAGGATCAGGGAAGTGATTCTAAGCCTGTACTCAGCACTGGCGAGGCCACACCTCGAGTGCTTGTTCAGTTCTGGGGCCCTCAATTCAGGAACGACATTGAAGTGCTGGAATGAGTCCAGAGAAAGGCAACACGGCTGGTGAAGGGTCTGGAACACAAGACCTATTTTAAGCAGCTGAGGAAGCTGGGGGTGTTCAGCCTGGAGAAAAGGAGGCTCAGGGGAGACCTTGTTGCTCTCTACAACCACCTGAAAGGAGGATGTAGCCAGGTGGGGGTCAGCCTCTTCTTCCAGGTAACAAGTGACAGGACAAGATGAGAGTCTTAAGCTGTGCCCGAGGAGGTTTATGTCAGACATGAGGAGGAATTTCCTCACAGGAAGGTTGATTAGATACTGGAATCAACAGCCCAGGAAGGTGGTGGAGACACCATCCCTGGAGGTATTTAATGAAAGACTGGACATGGCACTCAGTGCCATGGTCTAGTTGACATGGGGGTGTTCAGTCATAGGCTGGACTTGATGATCTCAGAGGTCTTTTCCAATCTAATTGATTCTGTATTTCTATGAAATAGAAAATATACTGCTGACTGGATTTTTTTCCAAAATCGACAAAAGGTAACAGAAAGAGGTGACTGAGCACTCAAAAAGAAATTCTGAATCATATCAGTATATTCATTGTGGAAACATGATTGTTATTTAAGAGGTGGCACTGTTCTTGTAAATCTACCCAACTTACAGAGAGAGAAAATGGCTATCACTTAGCTGAAGATTCATCTCCAATTTTTTTTTTGTTCTATGACAACATCTTAACAATGGTTTTCACCCAATCTCAACTGCGTCTTAAAAGCAAATAAAACACTCCCACCCATGAAAAACAAATAAAAATCATCTATTAACCGACTAGGCTATAGAAAGTAGCATAAAACTCAAGAAATATCCTTTTTCCACACAGGTGAAATATATGTTAATTTTAAGGTTCTTTTGTAATTATTAGAGTTAGGGAAAATACAACATGCATCTCCAACTTTTAGATTCACATCACATCCTTAATAGTGTCAATGTCATGGAGAGAACTCTGTGTACTGAAAGGAACATTTTATATAAAAAACAAAAGACAATTATTCCCTTCTGCTTTGCTCTGGTGAATGCTCTGCTGAGTTACTGTATACACCAGGTTGGAAGAGATGCAGCTAAAATACACGGATTCCAGAAGAACAATATGCACAATAGCAGAGTTTCATGGCCTTAACCTTTGAGAGAAGCCTGAGTAATTGGGGATACACATGATCAAAAAGAATAGGGAAAATAACAGTATTCCAATCATAAAAACTATTATAAGAACCAACATCAAATCAGATATTCTCCTTGAGAGAATCCTGGGAAAAGGCCAGGAAAAGCAACAGTAGTAAAGTTGATCTATATTGGACATCAAAATGTTTTAACTAAGCCATAAGTCTCTGGAACAGCCCTGCCTGTGTGCTTGTTGAGAGCATTTTATATAAACATCTGCCATGGATTGTCAAGATACACTAGGTCCATCTCCATGCAACAGATAATCTGTTACAGGGAACTGCAACTGATAAACTTAAGAGTCATGTATTTCTTAGCACAGTCCTGCAATGTTGGCACGTGCTTGTCCTCATAGAATATTTTACTCCAGAAACGTAGGCAGTTAAATTTTTTTCTGCCTGCATTTGATGACTCTGAACATGTGAACTATGAAGAAGCCAAATGAGAAGACAGGGAAAAAGAAGAGGCAGAATATCTTGGAAGTTCAATCTATCAAATTAAATGCAAATCTAGGTAAGTATGATTCTCTCCATCAGAATTAGTGGCCAACTAATTCTAAACGGCCCCTCCACATAGTGAATTTTACATAAAAATTAAGACTATCAAAAATACTTCTCTCCACTGAGCTTTATTTTCCAGGTTTTTTTCATTCTAACTGGGTTTAAGCATTAACACATTCAAGCAGAATTTTTCATCTCAAGTAGAATCCATGGATATCAGAGAACTAAGGTTCATTAGATTGTAATTTAGCAACACAAGAGTCAGGTGATTAATTTATACAGCACATTGCTTTAGGATATCTTCAATATTAAAACTGCAACAGAAAATGCACATCATATCTGAAGATGTCAAACCTATAAAGCGTTTTGTACAATTATCACAATGCAAAATACTACAAATACTACGATACAAAGACCTGGATCATCACTAACAAGATCTTGTTATTACTGAAAGAAGTGACAATGGCTGCAGACAGATTACAATGACCATTTCCTACACATTTTTAATAGGGTACTTCTATTACATTCTTGCAATTCAGGAGGAAAAAAGTCATTTAATAAATGTGCTGTCACTATACCTGTTGCCTCAAGCCATAAAATTTAGCAATTGGTTCTGAAGATCCCACTGCCTCTTCTACAGCATACAAATGGATATCATCTTGAACACTTCGAGCTGGCCAGAACCCAACCACACCTCTGGCTTGTAATTTCTTTTGATTAATCAACATTTTCAGTAGATCTTGAGCATCATTATAAACTCTCTTTGCTTCTTCACCTATCAAAAAATAAAAAAAAAAAGGAGGAACCCTTTAGAAAATGCATGTTTTCACAACTGGCTAAATAGGTTTAAGAATTGTTGGAAGATGGATTCATTATCCACATAACTCTCTGATGACTGCAATGATCTGTCAGCTACAGCAAATAGGAAGATAGCAGTGTGACTATAGAGTTGACAACATATATCTTGGGGAAAAAACCCCCCCCAAAAAACCAAAATGTTTCAGTCAGCACCATTCCAGCAGAGGCAAAGAACACAGAATAAAATGAACAACAGAGACCCAGTGTGTGCATCTACATTACCACAGTGCAGCAGACTCAGAACATTGCTTTCAGTGTCATCCTTGCGTTTTCATCACATATTTCAAGGCCTACTCAATAGTTTAAAAAGGAGACAGAGCTCTCTTGCCATACTCCTCACCCACGGGAACAGATTAAGTGCTCTGCTGCCATTTTTTGTCAATAGAATACCTCCCTGTGCTTTGGCAGGTGGATCTGAAATAAGATGACTGAGCATTTTTCCGCATTTCTTTTTCAGTCTCACATGGCAACAGTTGGTTCACTAAGTGTTGCTTTGAACAAATTATTTCAATGACATCACTTTCCATGTATTTACACGGTTCCTACGTATTTCAAAACATTCAGAATCTTACTGCAGCACGGCAGGTCTTTTAGGATTATTTATGTGAAGTAAACGTCACTTCAATACTCACCTACAGTTTTATCACTAAATATCTTAGGGAAATTCCGGTTGGGATACTTTCCCCTAAGCTGCCAGACATCAAAGAAGGGCTTCCAGTCAATGTATTCTACCAGCCTCTTCAGGTCATAATCTTCAAAGACTTTTGTGCCAATGAATTTTGGTTTAACTGTAGGAATCAGAAGTACAATCTGACATGAGGAAAATAATTTAAAATCGCTTTTACATCTGCAGCATGATGCTCAGCAGCTTCTACCACTGCAAATGACCTCTTCCAAACTAATTGTCTTAGAATTTTGTCATATTGTTCCCAAGTCATACCATACTCTACAGTAACAATGTAACAATGAAAAAAAGCATAAAAGGCATGTAAAGTTGAAACAGACAATTTAAGGCCTTTTGTTCTTCCATTTAAATCAACAGTTATTAGCTGTTGGACTTTGGAACTTATTCCATTGGCCAGAATTTTGGCCAAGACAAAAAACCCCAAAAACCTACACAGCTTATCAATACCTAATGTATTTCATGGGCATATGCCTTTCATATGTACAAATCCCTTTCTATGCACAGACAGGTTATGTGACATGATACTGCAGGATATTTCTGTAAATTTTTATGTAATTTCTAAGAACATTTGCAGCCACCACACACTTGTTTAGATCTATGTGCACAAGTGAGAAAGCAAGATGGATCTATGTGTGTGAAGCTACAAGCTTTGCACTTGTTTTGTCTGTTCAATACTTTGTAACGCAGTAAGATGAACAATTGAAAATTAGCATCTTCTTGAGTCTTGTAAATGAAATGACAAAGTGTTAATGTCACTGCAGGATACAACTTCTTCTGGAATGCTGTTTATACTTCTAGTCTCTAATTAAAATTTTTTTTTAAATCAAAACAAACCAGCACAAAAACTGATGGGGGAAGGGTAAGTAAAAGTGTTAGGATGAATTTGATCCAAAGGCCATGTCACAACATGTGTTCCCCACATACAGTATAGTAAGGTATGTGCAATGTAATGAGTGAGGCACACATTATTTTGCAAAGCAGTCATTAGAGTCTTCCTTGATTATGTGTTGTTATGGGTAACTCACTGTTCTAGGATTCCTTTTTCAGTTATTTTTATTAACTATTAATTTATTTTTTAAATGAGCTGTAAAAAGATAAAGCAGAAACATTGCTCCAATTAATACCAAAAAATCATGTCTGCTGAGACAGATACCAATTTACATAAGCAGTTACACTGCTATATTCTTAAGTTTAAAGCACAATTTAATTAAAAATATATCTAAAATAAGTACATGAAATAAAACAAAGGAACATCACCAACAAAAAACAACAAATAAACTGACCTGGTTTATGGTCTGATAACCAGTTATTATGGAAACCTTTTCTTCTAGCTTGCTGTAGAGACAAGTATCTTCTTTCCTATATGGACATAAAAGTTAATTTCAGAAAGTCAGCCATCTTTCAGAGACATAAACTGTAACTGTTGACTTTGTGATAAAGTTTTACTCAAAATACTCTTCAGAACAAATCTGACAACAGATCATTTCAGTCTCAACAAGTCCCAGTTCCCAAGTGTGAAGTAAGATTACATCACAACCTTATAATGATTTTTCCTGTATAATTCTAATAAAACTGGCCTGCAAGATTTCTGGTTCCTCTGAATTATACCAGAAGTTCCTTTATTACTTCAAAATACACTAAAATACAGGTGCAGCGAGATATTCTTCTACTGCTCTGATTCCTCACCTAAACAAGACTAAGACATTAGGAAAGCACAGTGTTTTAAAATTCTCAATAGATTGTGGCTCAGTACCAGCAAAAGCAACCAGTACCATTTTCATTACCCCAGCTGTAGTTTTGCATATCCAGCTACTGCTCCAGGAGAGAGTACTGGTCTCCTGTAGGTCGATTAAGATGACCTGACTGTCAGCTCCACGGAGGTCCTACATAGCACAGATTGGCCATTGAGGACAATCAAGAATTTGCCAAGCATGTGTTAAGACTCATACAGAAGGCCTTATAGGCTAGAAAACTTCTGGAAGTTTTCAGTCAATTCTACTGCAAGTTTTAAATCGAAACAAATATACCTGAAGGTCCTCATAATGAGCTGAACAGCAAGAGTAACAAGGCAAGTGCCAACCACTTCAAATAAGAAAATAATCAGTTACATTTGTACCTTGAGAGACTCATAGTGTTCTTGTCTAATTTCTTCATATTCCTCTAATATTTCTTCAAAGAAATCATCCTTTATACTATCGTCTAAGAGCTGGGAGCACTGAAAAAACCCAGGAAAGATAAAGCACTAAGTACATACTGTAACACACTGTAGTAAGGACAGAGCAGGAACTTCAGACAAGGCAATTTGTTTTTCAGACTCTCTTGGTAACACTAAACTAAGCCTTACCAATAATCTGCAACCTAGATTCAAACTATTCATATTTAGACTATGATATTAATGAGATCACTGCCCTACTACACAGGTAATATTAGCAGAGCCAAGTCTGACTCTGGAAGTACCTCAGAGGAGAATACTCCAAAACTTCAGAGACTGAATAGTCACAGAAGCAACACAAAGCTTGGCCTACTTCTTGCCAGCAGGTATTTGCCAGCTAAGACCACCCACTTCTCTGAAAGAGAATCCATCCCAAACAACTCCAGCCACACGTTTCTCAGTATCAATGTTGCCATCTAACTAACTTCAGAAATACATCCAAATTAGCGAGAACGGCAGTGCACATCTAACTCCATCAGTCTTCACTACAAAACTCCAGTCAAGGACTCAAGAGTGAATGTCACCCTCACTAGAGAAATGGGCATTTAAGTACCCAGTGACAATAACTGACACATGGCAGCACAAAACAGCTGAAGCAAGTGGAATTTACAAACTTGTCTCTGATGTGCCCCTTCAATTTTCTGCCACAACATTAAGCCTTAGAGGAAAGGATGAAAGGCACAACAGAAAAACAGGGCATATATCTTTGCATGATGAGAAACTATAATTTAGAACTTACAACCACAACACTCTTGGATGCATCCAGGACATGAATTACAGGTGCGCTATATCGTGGGGCAATTTTAACAGCTGTGTGTGTTCTTCAATGAAAAAGAAAAATAGTGAGCATTTCACAACTGAAGAAAAAAAACCCCAAAACAGAAATAAACACACAGAAAAGAAAAAAAAAAAACACAACAACAAAAAACCCAGACAAAACCCCCAATGGAATAAATCCTGACTTAATGCATAGAACAGAACTTCAAAAGAAGAAATTCATTCATCCATCTGCTATGCATGAATCATTAAACACAGATTTTAATAACAGGTATATAAAGACTTCAAAGAGTATCAGAACACTTCATAAATAAGGTGCCAAGTCACATTCCCTCAACGTCTTACCAGCTGAATGAAAATCAGCAACTCATTAGTTTTGAGTCTCAGAAAATTTCAGTAAGAATGTTCCAAACTAGGCCTACCAAGAAGTAACAATTCATTTTAATCCTTTTTTGCTCATCTTACCATTTTTCCCTCCCACATGCTAACTTTTGGGTCTGTGGATTAGCATTAACCTAATTCAGTGATGATTATTTCATTTCTCAAAATCAGAGGCACAAGTCCTCAACTCACCTGAAGAAGAAATTCTGCCAGTGGTCAATAAATATTACAAACTTGCATCTTGAAGATACAGTGAACTTTGTATTATAGCTACAGGAGCAATAAACAGAGGACAGAACCTTCTCTCCACAGTCTGTCAAGTCATAAGATGATTTGCTGAAGCCACAAAATATGGACTATAATAGATCAGCTACAGTATGTGCTGCTCTGATAAAGCAGCACTGCTAACAGCTTCTAGTGATGCAAAAATGACCTCTGCTCAGAGTCCTGCCAAAACTCTGCAAGTGTAGGAACAAAGACCTTATAGGCCAAAGCTCAGTTTGCTTTCTTGTATGCTAAGGTCAAACACCATTTTAAAAATTAAATTTAAATCGGAGCCTAGGAAGTGATCTTCCATAACAAAGGTAAGATCTCTTATTTCTTCAGGTTCTATCAAATATTTAAATCACTTGGACATAGAGGTTTACTAATGACTGTACAACACAGCTGTGTAAACAAGTGTCCAGCATCTCCTGATTTTGCTTCTAGGAGAAGCACTTTTGATCTGGGCAGCTCCATTTTTTTACAAAAAGGTATCATCTCTTCTATTTTGATAGGAAGAGACAAAGGAAACAAAAAAGAGCATGGTCCCACAGTGGCACTATATCAATCACCACATATTAATTTTCGTATTTTTTTTTTAATAAACTTTACAATAACGAGAATGTCACTATTATTTCACAGCACCTGAATTTACCAACGCAGCATAATAAGAATTCAAAAATCATCATTACTGTAAATTATGAAGAAACTCTATTGTGTAGATTCTGGAGACAAAATCCAGCCTCTCACTCTTTGAAACTAACCTCACCATACACTCTTCCAAGTACTCATGGTCTCCGTATTCCAAATAACAATGTCTACTTATTACAGAGACAAAAATGCAGATGGTTCTTCATTAGCAACCTCTGACACAACCTTTGAGAATGCACACATGAGCTTAAACTTAAGACTGGGGAAGTAATATTAAATATACATTAAGAATCCAATCTTCCATAGACAGTACCTTTCCTTGACATATATTTTATAGACACTGTACTGTGTCTGGACATATATATAAGTATATATATATATGTACATTTCACATGAATAAAATTATTATTTATGTATTCAAAAGTGTACATATATTCTTCAGTAATTTCCATATTCCAGGATAAAACTAGTTCTGCTTCCCTGTTAGCTACATTCATCTCTGTGAATAAATCCTACAAAATTGTTTGATGCTGGTTATATGACATCAATTACCAGGCCACAATGCCCTATGTGAAAACACTGAAAAGATCTGAAGAAAAGGCTCTCCTAAGACCTCCACTTAGAATAAAGCCTCACTTTTTCTTTTTTTCTTTTTTTAATACATCAAGCCCCTCTGTATTTGCTCTCAGTATCAAAGCCATAGGAAGAGAATCATATGAAAAAGTAGAAAAAGGATACAGTGAACCTTGCATTATATGTACAGGAACATAGACAGGTAGTGATCCTACTCTCCCATGTCTGTCAAATTATAAGATGCTAAAGCCAAAAATACAGAATACAGTATGTGTTGCTCTGATAAAGAAAGCAACACTGCTTGCAGCTTCTAGTTACACAAAAAATGAGCTCTGCAGTCTTCTGAGCTGTCACCTACTCAAGTACACTGTACACAAACCAGTCAGCAAAGCGTGACCCAAGGCTGTTATACATGCCCCAAACACATCTGTGGTAATGTTAATACCAGGTGTCAGTGAGCTGTCAACAGTGGTCTGCAGGAAATCACAGCAGCTGTATTATTTCATTTGAAGAGATCTGAGAGAGCAAGATCTCAACAGAAAAGCTCAGTCTATCAAAATCAACATGGTAAGTACTTCAAGGCAAGCAGCTGGACTTCATCCCCTATCAGCCTGCCTGAACAGCACTGGAGGCTCAATCCAGCCATCATTGCATTGAACAAAAATCCAGGAAAATACAGTAACTTCCTTAAAGATAATAGCTCCCTGATGTCAACATGACCATTTCTAGTCTCAAAATTCTGCATTTTTAGAACGCTTTGGTGAATCGAAAGAGATCGTTCAACCCCTTAGAAGAACACAACTGTATTCATATGCATATGTGTATGAACTTTCAGAGGAAATATAGTAGTTCAACATATAATATACACTTGCAAGAATTAAATGTTTAAGATGTCCATTATTTGTTATGTCCCCAATACGTTTTACCTCTATATTCTAGGACTTCAGAAACGAGAAATAAGTCAATCTTAAGTAAATGCATATCAGTATATGTGTTGTAGAAAAATGAGGGAAAGGGGTAAAGAAATGGCTATAAATTTTCTTTTTCACTAGTTGACATTGTTTCCATGCCTGTTGCCCATCTTTCCGACTGAGATATCTTACTTAGAAGTAGTTGCTCCTCCAATCAGCAAAGGAATCTTTATTGCCAATCTCTCCATTTCCTTGGCGACAAAAATCATCTCATCCAAAGATGGGGTGATGAGACCAGACAGGCCAATTATATCTATTGTAAATTTACAAACACACATACACAAAACTTTTAGCAAATCAACTCTAGAAAGACACAGAAAGTATTACAGAAGGGTTTATTTCATACATCAGATAGAAAATAATAAGATAAAAAGGAGGGGAGTCACTAGTCTAGAAGGGAGGTTTGACCCAATTAGAAAGTGACAGTTTTCCAAGAATGACAATTA
Organism: Atrichornis clamosus; assembly: GCA_013400975.1. Taxonomy (NCBI): domain Eukaryota; kingdom Metazoa; phylum Chordata; class Aves; order Passeriformes; family Menuridae; genus Atrichornis; species Atrichornis clamosus. Next base: position 46,853 of record WBMZ01000778.1, read on the forward strand.
TTCCAAATCCCCAGTTTAAGATATTTCTCAGTCTTCACAGCTGCTGAACACCTACTGCTCTAGTTTCAGCAATAAATAAACAATACTTTTGACTAGCAAGCTCCAATTCTCAGAAGTTCAGCACTGAGGAGGGAAATAAGACAGAATAATTCTAAGCTCTGCTCTTAGAAACAGCAAACACTTTCAAACTTCCTTACTCCTGTTCCACACAATTCATTTTTTCCAAGATGCAGTAGACTGTTTCAAAGCAACTGCAACTTGTTTCAGAAAGTTCATTATTTATTAGAACAATTCATTCCTGATTTCACACTCACTGATCTGGCAGGCCAAATGCCAAGTTCTTTTACTGATTTAAGACCCAACAAGAAGTTACCTAGACCTTTTCAAGGCTCCATTTATCCATCTGTAAAACAAATACTAAAACATCTCTCTTGGAGTTGTCCTTTTGATATAGGGTTTCAGTTCCTCAGGCTAAGTTTCACGGAAGTGCCAAATGCTAAATAATTAATATTGTTAATGCAGAAGTTCTCATTTCTCTGAAGATAGTCTGATGAAATCATACACAGCATAGGAGTGCAATAAGCAGGAATAAAAAATGCAGGTGTGACTTAAAAATCCAACAATTCAGAAGTACTAATGAAATCTGTCTATACCTGCTTTGTTCTCAACAGCAGCTCTCAATATCTTATCACATGGAGTCATGACTCCTAAATCAATAACTCTGTGAAAAGAAATGAGATGAGACAAGATCCTTTCAATAACAAATCAAATCTCTGCTAAAGGGCAAATACATTTCTCTTACTGTAAATAACTGACCTAAAATTGAAGGTAAGATTGGGATTTTTGGTTTTTTATCTTAAGACCACTTTTGGGAATTTTAATGTAGGAAATACCTCTGGGTCTAGTAAAATTTTCTGTAAGAGTTCCAGATAGCATAATAGTTAAGAAAATTCAAGTGTAAGAGGCATTTTTTTTTTAAATAAGTTTTTGTGGTTGTACTAAGACTGGCTGAGATGAGTTAACTTTCTTCACAGCAGCTGGTATGGTGCTGTGTTTTATATCTGTGACCAAAACAATACTGCTAAACTAAAGTTTAACTATTGATGAACAGTGCTTTCCCAGCAACAAGGCCTCTTCTGTTTCTTACTCTGTCCCTCCAACGAGTAGACTGTGAGTAGACATAAACAGGCAGATGACCCAAGTGAACCAAAGAAATATTCCTTGGTATATGAAGTCAAGCTCAGCTATAAAAAAAGGGAGAGTAAGGGCTTTAGCAGGAGTTAGCCATCTTTTGCTCACCAACTGGCTAGGAACCAGTCTACCCATGGGAGGTGGCAAGGGGATTGCTTTGAATCACTTGTTCGTTTTTCATTTCTCTCTTCTTCTCCTTCACTTATTAAACACTTTTCTCCACCCACAATTTTTCTTGCTTTCTTTCTTCCTTTCCTCTTTCCCTATCCCATGGAGGCTGGCTGGGTGGAAATGAGCAAATGGCTGTGTGGTGCTTAACCACCTACCAGGCTACCAACAACAGTCGCATTTCTGAAGCTATCTGGGTAGCACAAAAATGTTTTGTGGACATCGTAGCTTACATCAGGAATATAAGACGATTCACATCAAAGTTGTTTGCCTTATTAACGCATAATTTTATGAAATGAGACACTGCACTTCCCTTGTTAGCATTTTGTTCCTATTAACCCTAGCCATTGCCAAAGTTTTTATTTTTTTAAGTAAACCACTCCAGCCTGCTGATTTCCTTCAGCCTCACTTATACTCGTGGTGACAGAGAACACTATGGCTTCATTTCAATAAGTCTAAATAAAGCTCAAGAAAACCTGAATCCAATCAACAGAATTTCAAGAGGAAATTAAATGGAATATATTGCATATACACAGCACTGCTACTGACTTCATTACTTTGTGTTTTAAAACAAAGGGATAATTTTGGCTCTTTTTAGAGCAAATGACAACCCAAAGTCAAAACAAAACTAAAGGAATGAACAGTAAGACAGAGTTCCAAAGCTGATTCAGCTTTGCACAACATCTGACAGACCCTTGAAAAGAGCACTAGTGGAAACATGACCATTCATTCCAACCCTGTTGCCAGCCCTTCTGCACGTATGCAGGCTATGAAAGACCTGACTTTTCTTGAAGTTCTAACTTTTGAAGTTCAGAAACAGGATGAGAATCTCATCTCTTATTTAACAAAACATACCACAGCAAGCTTTTAAAACCTCATAGTTAACAACTTGAAAAACACACTACAAGGTTCATTTGAATCTTCCAAGACTTCATTTTTTCCCAACACAACCCACACATAGTATCGCATACTGCAATTTTTGTATCCGATTTCTTCAGACATTATATGTTTAAGACATCATACTTATTATATTTAACTGATATAAAACAAATACAAAAACTGATGTTCTCATATATGATCCAACTGATGTTAGACTGATGTTAGATACCAATTTATAAGGAAAAACTGTATTAAAGGAGGAGGCAGTACTCCCTCTTGCCTCCTGATTAAGTAATAGCTGCTATGATCTGTGTTCCCAATCACAACTTGGGGAACAGAGAACAATTCCCAAGAAATGCCCATCACAGCTATCACCGCTCATTACTGACCCCTCTACAGTTGTGTTCCCAGCTACCTAATGTCAGTCTCTTTACCTGAAGTTGTTGCAGCCCAAAACAACTCCCACAATGTTCTTGCCAATATCATGTACATCTCCTTTCACAGTTGCCAGTACTATTGTACCTTGATAAGGATCCTGGAAGTTGAAGGAATAACACAAGAGTTAAATTACTCGGAAGTCTTGGTACGTTTGCACAGATCCTTCAACAGTGCAATCCTAATCCATGACCCGTGACCTAATCCACAGTGCAATCCTAATCCATGACCCAGACTCCTCTCATAGTACAAGTAATTGCAAAGCATAGTAGAGATAATACAGTCAATGTTAAAAACTATCTTAAAAGATCCAGGTAATAGAAACTTGTAACATGAATTATTCTTACAAAAAGCATGGATGTTATTAAAAAATCTGTGTTTAAAAAAACAGTATAGCAGATATAACAATTTCAGATCTGGATAGCATTTTTTGCAGTGTAGTAACTGAACTCCTAAAGTACCTCTGCTCCAAGTGCACACCTCATCAAGAAAGAGATTAAATATTTAGAACAAAAGGGTTTGAATACTTATAATTACACATCTGTCTATGCATCAAGACCAATCTTGTGATGCAATGCTGAGAAGAATGAGAAATTAGCAAAATTAGAAGGAAAATTAGAGGAACTAGCAAAAGCAGAAGTGGCTGGTTTTTAGGCAACACAAATAGCAAGGGAGTTTTCACAGCAAGATCAGTTTACTTCAAACTACCCAAGCTGAACAAAGAGGCTGGAAGAAGGATCTCCTTGAAGAAGGGAAGCTGTTTTGTCACAAGCAGGTACCAGGCTAGATGGCATTGAGCCTGACAAAGGGTGCTACCAGCAGCACAACAGTGGAACTTATTGCAGTTCTCCACCAGGATACAGGACTTGGCAAAACCTTCTTAGTTGTATAACCACTGTTGTCATTTGGAACAGCTCCAGGCTATAACAGTAGTATGTCTGAGTTGCAGCAGGATTAGAAGCCAGTAAGCAACTACATAAATTGCACAGAATTTAAATAAAGTGGAAACCTGAGCATATTCTATGTGAAATGACAAATTATTTTTCCAGACAGTATATCATCTCCTTTGCACATGGCAGAACTGGATGATTGAATCCTTTTATGAAATATGTCATATTTCTAGACATACAGAGTAGCTCTCTACTTCATGAACCTATGTTGCCTTCTGTAGTTGCAATATTATGGGTTAAAAAAATCTTTATATATTACCAAGTGTGATACTAATATTTCCCATGGTTCTAACACATTTGTTGAATAAAATCCCTGGATCCCCACCAATGTCACTGTTTACTAAAAATCTAGTATCTCCCCCATGCTTCTGTTTTACAGAAGGCAGAGAACAGAGGAGACAAAATGGAGGTCTGTAAGTCAGCCATCTCAGTGTATCAACAAAAAATTTTGCAGCTGAAATTATACTGCTGGAATGCAAGAGAAAAATCGGGGAAGAGATTAACCAAGGACTGGGAGAAGAACAAAAAGTGCTGCCCCACATTGTATCATACCTAATCATACCTAATAATTACTGATGACTTAATTAATGACTTATACACAAAAAAGAAAAATTGGGACATCAGAAGAGGAAAAAATCTGTGCTGGACAGCAAACAACACAGGCCACAGCACATACCACTTTAAATAAGCCCTATTCAAGGCACACTGTTATTTCAATTGTCTTAAGCAAGGAGGTCCTCAAGTTCTGGGCACACATCCAAAGGGCTTATTTTTTTAAAATCTTGATAGAGATCCACAGCCACAGCTATTTATCCTCAACTGTAACTATCAACGCTTTGCATTTCCTGGCAGTCTGTGACTAAAACTGTCCTGAAGGGTACAGTGGCCTGGGTAACATCAGACAGATCAGCTACCAGAGTCTGCAAATCATTTTCCTTCAAGTCAACATACTTTGGAAATAGATGCAGCTGTTACATTTCTTTCACTGATTCTCTATACAGTGACAACATATTTTTTAAGAAGAAGGCACTACATCCCTTGCCCAGCAGAAGGTAGAGGAAGCAGGATGACAGAAGCCCTGCCTTTTCCCTCCTGCTCTCCTCAGACACACAGAACATCTCAGTCGCTCTCTCAGAGTGTTTGCTATCTTTTGTAGAACCTCTCAAATGCCACTTCACTTCTTTTAAGCTAGATAATTACGTGCCAGCGGGTTCACAGAAGATACTAATCCATTGCTCATAGAATTAATGGGGTAGTGATTTTAAACTTCAAACAGCATCAGAACAAAATAGAAGGTGCCAAATACCAGCACTGTCATCTGAATTAAAATAAAAGAGAACAGCACAAGCTGGAGGGAGATGACAAGTAGAAAGGTGACTTGTGATAGCCAGAGAACAGATCTGCTTGAGATGCAGGACAGAAGACACCTTCACATCCAGAAACAGCATGGAAGAAGAGACCAGGCATTCTGCTTCTTTCATTAATATTAGTCAGGTTTGATATCAGGTCATTTTTCTTTCCAAATGTTTTGGAAATTGTTACTTTGTTACATTTGTAACAAATACATGTATTTGTTACATTTATGCTGGACAATCACACAACAGATGAACAGCAAAAATAAAGATACATTATAAGAAGATTTCAAGGGAAGAATTAGGAAACATTAAAAAACCCATAGAAGGGAAGCCAAAGGAAACACACAATTAACACAATTCAGAGAAATTCTGCTATTCTTTCTTTTTCGTACGTGTTAAATGCCAGATTGTGATCAGAACTATTGCCTCTGAGAACTCATGAAGACAAGGTAAGGTTCCACAGGACTAAACAAGTAAATATACATCAAACCTAAATTTGATAGTCAAAGACAAGAGAAGAAGAAAAATATTTAACAACCAAAATTGTAAACACCTAACACATTATAAATACAGCAGGAAACACTGACAGGAATGTTTAAAATGGGATTGTGTCCAATTCATGTGAACTCTCTTTTCTACTGAATAGAATCTTGTCAGTACAAAGAAACAAGGGACATCCAATATCTTCATTTTCTGGTGTTCCTATCACATAGACCATTTACCAAATTTGGAAGCAATTACTTCAAGTATATTCACAGATAGTTGATAAAACTATCCCCAGGCATCACCAACTGTTGGCTGTGAAACAGGAAATGTTATAAAGGAAAGGTCCACAAGGATATGAAAATCACTGATTATTTTAAAATGTATATATTTTATGCATTACACAAAAAGTAGTTTTCAGATTCTGGTGGAAAAATACATATATGAGAGGACAACTGTATTCAGGCCCTATTCTCTCATCCCCTGCAAGTTGGTCATGGCTACACATGCAATGAACATACTATTCTATCATAACAAGAGGTCTTGAAGTCATAATCCATGAAGAAAAGGGATGGAAGAAATTGGTTTGTTTAGCTGGAAGAATGATCAGGTCTTTGTAGAAGGGAAGAGTTGAATAAAGAGAAACAGGGTGACAGGCTTTTAACATGCAAAAGGGAGTTACAGGATTCATCAAGGGCAGAAGTATTAGAAGCAAGTAGCAAAATCTGCCATAAAGTTAGAAGTACCATGAATAAATAACACTAGAATTAAATATCTATAAAAATACAAAAAACAGGTAATATTGGTATAAAGGGCCTACAAAGACTTATGGCACCATTCAGGAAACTTTGTGACAACTTAGGCACACACCAAGAAGAGTTCCACAAAATCTGCACTTTATGAATTCCAAACCTACTTCAAATTATGCCAAGATTGTCAGTTTCTGTACAACTGCATCAACTCTCCAGCAGATAAAGTGTCATTAGTAACAAATAATTCCTGTATTTCTCATAGCATGCCATCAAAGAGTTACAGCACAAAGGACTGTTGTATCTTGCCTCTTCCTCTATGCTGTCCCGCTTGGCTCTCCTTTCCTCTCTTTCTTTCTCCATATAGGGAATAAGGTGGCCAACTGCTTTCTTCATAACTCGAGCAGACTTTATCACCTGCACAGATAAAAGAGGGGGCAGAATAAACAATAAAGATATAGGAATAACCTCAGTTTTCTGTTAGCTTTCTCATTCAATCAATAAATGAAACTTCATTTGCAGACCCAGGTTCCAGCTTTTCAGACTGTTCTGTGGCAGCAGGCTGCTGACCTTACTGGGCTATGGGTCTACACGTGACACTTTCTTCCACAGCACAGCCTCTGGAACCACTCACAACACAACTGAAAGCTACAGATGGGCCCAGACTTGAAAGGTGCTAAACACAGCAAATTTTATTTGGGCCTTTCTTCTCTCTTGCTCTTTTTCATGGGTTCAGACTTAAAAATGCATTTCAAAGAAAGCAAAAATACTCAGGAAGAATGGAAACATGTAATTATACATAAAGGAAGTCAAGTTCCAAAGTAAAAGAAGAAAATGGCTGCTTCTCAGCACTACCTGTACTGTATCTGAAAAAAAAACAGCCAGTATAGACGTTTGGCTACATTTACAATTCTGATTTTTGTAAATTAGGAAAATATATGACATTATTTTCTCATTACCTGAGGCAGAAACATCTTTCCAGCACCAAAAAGATCACCAACTATTTTCATGCCATTCATCAAAGGCCCTTCAATTACATTTAGAGGTCTAGGATATTTTTCCTGATTTAATCTTGCTTCTTCTGTATCTGCAGTGACATACTTCTCAATGCCCTGGGAAAAAAAATGAGAAGCTTTTATCTTGTTAGAACTACAACTCCCATTTAGTTACCTTCTCCCAAAAAAACCCCCACAATGAAAGTACAAATAGATATTGTAGATACTGATAGTCTCTAAAAATACCTCAAATGTGTATTGAAAATAGGCTTTCTTAGGAATCAAAACCCCACAGTTCGTAGGCATATAAAGTTATTCAAACCAAGTCCTCAGTATTAAGAGATTTGTTAGTTTTTCTTAACCAAGTCATGAGAAAAACCCAAAACTCAAAGGTTGCTCCCACAGTGCAAGTGCCACTTGGTGCAGTACTACTAAAGGACCAAAAAAAGCCCTAAGTAAAAGGAGCATGTTACAAAGTAAAAGCAGTATGTTTCTACCAACACTAGTGGAATAAGATATTAAGGGTCAAAGACTTCAACTTCTGAAGTTTAAAGACAAACCACTACAGTTTTCTCTGTTATTGAAGTTAAATATTATTAATTGCTAGTTGAAAAATGGCACCTGAAGAACTTCTAAAGTCAAATATGTCCCTTAAAATCCGAACTGAGGTCATGTCTCTGAGAGGTGATAGGTAGGACAGTTTTCTGCACAGATTCACCTTTATTAGAGCATATTCAAGACGTTCTAATAGAGGTGATAGGTAGGACAGTTTTCTGCACAGATTCACCTTTATTAGAGCATATTCAAGACGTTCCTCCACAGAACCATTACGCCATTCATCAGTCTGGACAATTTTTTTTCCTCCTTGGGCATGATTCTGAAAAGGAAAGACATCCATAGGAGCTTGCAAGCATAAGAAGTACAATTATGGACTTCACTTTTAGAAAAATGAGGATAATTCCAAGTACTGACTCATAAAATGATTTTAGACTAATAAAAAGGGGTTTTTACGTACATGCAAATCATGTTGCAAACACCTGTGATGTCCTACAGGCACTCAGGGAGTCTACATCCCAATAGGTACCTACCTCAATGAAAATCTAAACAAAATAATTTTTAAAAGAGAGAGCGAGGGAGAGAGAGAAGGAGAGAGAGAGAGAGAGGGAGAGAGAGAGGGAGACAGAGAGAACAGAGCAGTTTGACAATTTTTACACTCATAAAAATGATGACATGACTAATTCTAAGGGTTTTACTTCTGGGAACACAATTTAAATTGATTCCTGGCCCACACACTACATTTAATTTTAAAATTCTAATTAATTTGGCACTAATTCCGTTTCTGCTGGAATAGGTTATGTTATTCCATATCACAGACATGTTTTCAATCAGGCAGCCCACAAAACTACTGTTTGTCACGCACACAGACTGTCCCAAACTACCGCATATCCTCTTTGTCTCACATTCATACTCCCTTTGGCTATGAATGCAGAGGTCAAAAGAACCTCACAGTAAAAGAAAGTTCACAAGCACCCACCCCAGAAAGGTTTGTGGAAGAGCACTCTATCCATTAATACAGTCGTCACACTTCAGGCAAGTAATTTCTTTTCCTGACTCAGTTATTGGACATAATCTGACATCTTTCATGCCTTATGAACCTCCTACACTTTTGAGGGTTCATCAGCAAGTTTTTAAAGAAAAAGCCATGGAAACAAGATCTCACTCATGTGAACAAAAAGCAGAACAGGTTTTAATTCATGTTTATACAAATGTTAGCTAACTTCACAGTTTCTTGTTGCCTAACCTTACTCCCCTCATATGTCTAGTTTATAAAAAGGGAAGGAAAGAAGGAAGAAAATGTTGCCCAGCAATGACATAGAATCTCCATTCTTAGTTATACTAAAAACCTGACTGGACATGTTCCTGAGCAATCTGATCTTGGCTGGTCCTGCTTTGAGCAGGGGCCTTGTACCTGATGATCTCCAGAGGTCCCTTTCCACCTCAGGAATCAGCTTCTGTGATTCACTGAAATGATATCAAGTGCTCCTCAACCTCAGGCCAGACACTTTAAAAGGAAACCACTACAACCTACAAACAACCCATGACATTGTAGGGTGGGCATGCAGGGACAACAGTGCCAAACACTATATGGGATCTTTAAAAAAGATGATTACACAGCTGATGAGGATGAAAAGACCTGCCTTTGGAAGCACAGCTCCCATTGCCCTATATGGTACTAAGTTTCAGTTTGAGAATGTCTACAGCTATATACTTAATGGAAAATGTTTTATAATCTCAAACTTGAAATGAAGACTGATTTCCTAAATCTGTAAGAATCAAGTTCCTCTTTTTTGTCACTGGGTTATTTTACTCCCACAATAGAACTACCACCATAAATAAAAGCAGAGATTCCAACAACGGCTTCCCAAACTTATAGACCTAGGACTCATCATCCACTTTCATTTCTACTTTTATGCTCCATTTAAATTCACATTCTGCCTTCTGCAGAAACACAGCTCAAGTAAACCCTTTCTAATTCTTCCTTTTTTTGTTTCTTCTTCTTTATGCATTCTTGAATACCCCAATAATGCAAGTCAGCTTAAACAGACAAGATCGTTCCCAGGTGCATTGCTTGGACACTCAGAGCACCATCTAAAATAGCCTAAGCACAAGGGGTAAGGAGAGTCTTCCCATACTAGTTTTCAACACATTGCCACTGTTATTACAAAGCATGCACCACAACAGAGCAAAATACAAACCAAATGAAAGTCTGCACAGATTACCTCCAGGAGCTACAAAACAGGCAAGCAAACCCTCTCCTGCATGTGAATCTAAATGCCGTCTAAACCAGAGACATTTTTGCTGTATCTGCCATTCAGAACAGAATTTCCCCAGTTGATTTATGGGTGATAATCTGGAAACCTTCAGGTGTGTAATCTTTGTCCTTTACCACCACCATCATTACAACATCTCAAAACCACTAAATAGCTGATCCTCACTCTAGACACGTTACATGAACCGGAAGTCTATGGAACAGCCACAAATCACAAGCAACTATTTCACCTCTTACATATACTGCAAGCAAACCACTACTGCCAGAGAGAGAAGTTTACTCTTTGTCTCCCACTTGTCAATTAAGTTCCAGTACCAAGATAGGCTTGGTTGTTGGTGGCCTTTTCTGGTTTTCGTTTGGTTTTTTTTTGGTTTGTGAGGGTTTTGTCTGGGGAAAGTTTGTTTGGGATTTTTGCTTCTGTTTTTCGGGGTGGTTGTTTCTTTTCTTTAGAGAATGCATATGCAGTTTGGTCTCCCAAGGCATATGAAGAATTCTGGTACAGATCTTCCATGGCAGCCATGAAATTGGAGAAGCTTGATCTATCACAAATTTCTCATTTTATTCTCCGTTAAGAACTGAACCACTTGTTGTGTCGTCACTGTTATACAGTGCAGTTTATAGGTTCTTCTACCTGTCATCTTCAGGGAGGTGTTAAGGTCCAGGTGCTAAACTAACTACTATTCAAAGCTTAAAACTGGAAGTTACCTGAGCATAAAGCAAAAGTTTCTCTGTTGCATCAGGATCTTTGTTCCAGATTAGATTCTCACACAACTGCAGCAATTCCTTGTGGATATCATCATACACAGGCAGATTCCCAGCATTCACAATTCCCATGTCCATGCCATACTGAAAAACACCATGCAGAATCACCCAGACAGGGCTGTCAGACATAGCACTGCACATCTGCCAAGTGCAAACATTTGGAAGGCAAAAGCACATCATACCTTAATTGCGTGGTAAAGGAACACTCCATGCATTGCTTCTCGAATGGCATCCATTCCTCGAAAGGAGAAAGACAGATTGGAAAGACCTCCACTTATCCTGGCTCCTGGCAGTGTTTCCTACCGGAAGTGCATGCAGATTTTTAGAAAAGTGCTTTCCCAAAAGGACATCTAAGCAAAGTATTCAGTTCATAAAACAGTTGGCTCCTGAGCTCAGTGCATTAGCTATGCACCCTTTCTCTCTTCCCTGTTCCAGATCCTGCTAGTTACTCAAATTCATAAAAAGCAATTCAAATGTCTGCAGGAAAAGATACAAGTAAAGGAAAGATCCAGTCTAGTTATGCACAAGCATAACTGTGGTTTCCATCGTCACAGGTGCTATTCTGAACATATCAGTCCTCCCACTGCAGCATTCCATATTTTCTCCATGCTAACCTACTTTTGGCTCTTCCTTTCTCCACTCCTCCAGAAACAGGAGCAGCCAGTCTGCCTGCCTGCATGTCTAAGCAGCAGACAGCAGCTAAGCTCAAGGGTGCAGCCCCTCTTCCAGGAGCCTTGTGGTGACAAAACAGCCTGTGGGGTGTTCAAGGCCCAGACTGCTACTGACAGAGCATCCCCAGATCTATCAAGGTGGCTTGAGAAACACAACAGTGCAGTTTCCTTGGCTGTGTTCAGGTGATGCTCTTCACTGCTGTGCTTCTTTACATGTATTTTGACTATATAAAGCATCAAGTTAGTGCACAAATCCCTTCCACAGAAATGGGAATTTTATTTTAACAAGGCAGCTTTTTGCATACCTTCAAAGAGGTCCTTTTAGCTCACACATGAATGTGATTATTACCTCACTTAATTAAGGTAGTATACGTACAGTAGAGAAAATGGATTGAAATATATTTATAGAACTATTTGAAGTTGTTCTGCTGGAAATACAGCAATATTGGGGAAATGTTGCACTTCCCAGGAGTAGTCCTCCTAGTTAGGCTAAAATGTGTAACCATTTTCAGCAGAGTTTTGTTGTTGTTGTTGTTTGAGGAGGTGGGGTGTTCTGTTCTATGGGGGTTTAGGTTTTTAAGTAATCTCAGCAATATATTTAAAGGTAAAATAAACTTACAACTCACTTTTATGGTTTTAGTAGCATTGATGAAATTTATGGCATAAAGGTTATGTTCTTCCATTCCAGTTCCTATGGTCAAAATATTAGGGTCAAATATTATATCATTTGGATTGAAGTGCACTTTTTCCACAAGGAGATGATAAGCTCTGGAACAGATTGCAATCTTGGTTTCTGTTTCTGTTGCCTAGTGAAGAAAAAGAATTCTGACATGAAACTTACAGACTACACAAAAAATAAACTCTTCATAAAATCATTTAAAGCTCCAGTGACTCGAGACTGAGAATCTGAACATCACAAATATTAGAAAAGGATTGTATATAAGAATATTGTATTAAAAATATCACCACCCCTATACCTGGAGTTTTGACTCAGCTCATAAAAAACAAACATACAATCTCACTGCCCAATGTTTCATCAACCTATGCAAAGCTTAACATGCAGTATTCAACATAATCATTTCACTCTCATGCAAAATATAGTTTCTGAACTAAAAACACCTTTTATGAAGAAGGAGTTCAGCACGTCTGAATAGCAAGAGACACACTCTTGTACTAGCAGAGCTACACTTAGATCAGGATTCCTCAAGCATTTGAGCAGCATAAGAAATGCCTACAAATCAGAGTCAAACCTATTGCTAGGTTCTTTGAATTGGCTGTGTCAATGAAACAGAACAACTTTATCTTGAATAAGAGTAAGAAAGCCTTGCACTCCAGAAGAAAAATACCTCTCCTTTAAAGTGACACTCACCTGCCCCATTTCATCAAAAGCCATAACAACCACAGCTGCTCCATATAATTTAATTTTCCTTGCTTTCTCCAAAAAGTCTTCCTCACCTTCCTTCAGACTGATGCTGTTTACAATGCATTTCCCTTGGCAACATTTCAAACCTGCTTCAATCACTGAAAAATTTGAGGAGTCAATGCATAACGGCACCTGTAAATAACAGGGAAGTAAGCCAGAAAACACACACGAGTTATGAATTATGGTTCTACGTGCTGTTTGCCTATTTGGACAATAAAAATGCACACAAAATTAATCAGCATTTCTGAATAAAAGTTTCCACACGATATTCATAGATTCATTTTGCTTTAAATGCAAAACTCAGAGCAAATTTAACTTCAGAGCTTCCATGGCAAGTCCACTACATGTCATATAGAGATCTCTACTTCTCCCTGTATTATCTTGTGTTTCTGATTTAGATACTCATTTTTAGAGAATGCACATTGCAGAACTATCTTTTAAAGCCATCCTATATCCATAGCAACTCTAAGTTTTGTGGAAAGCAATACCATTATGCACTGTCAATATATACATTATGGTTCGTAACTGCTGCCAAATAAACCTGCATTTAGCTTTTCTAACCAGTGAAAAGGATTGGCATATATTTATGTTAAAAGAGACAGAAAATGTAAAAGCCTCTGTTTCCTCCAAAGGCCTTCCCTATTACAGTTATCTTTCCCTCTTGGGGCACCGCAGTATCTGCCTAAGCACCTAAACTGGTTACTAAATTAAACAGTATCTACATCTTCTGAATGCAATTTACAACTCAATAACATGTTCTTTACTGTGACTCAATTACAACCTTTGCAATATCAGGTTCTGAAGAAATCAAGTTACAAAATCTGGTCATTGCAGTCGGGCCATCCAGCATCCCATCATCCATATTGATGTCAAGAATCTGGGCTCCCATCTCAACTTGCAATTTGGCTACACTCAGGGCTTCCTAAAGAAGAAAAAAAATCGAAACAACGGTGAGTAGAAAAAAATCCTAGTTATTCTCAGGATAACATTTCGCTTCTCCAAACTAAGCATGCAGGCAAAAATTTACAAATTTGTAAGACAGCCTATAAGAAAATGGTCTGTGATGTACAACAATACACAAGAGTTGTTAGTATGGGACAACCTATAAATAATTTGTTCACGGAACATGACATCAGGGAACTAATGTGCTGGTAGCATCACCACCTGTAGACAGTTGGTCATATGCTTAATTGAATGATTTAAGATTCGTATGGTAACAAGGACTTCTGACTGCACAGGACTACAGGAAAATACAGTCTCTGTGATGATATGAAATAAAGGTCTTGCATCACAAGTTCCGCTGTTTTATAACACAGGGTACTTAATATTTGGAGGCTGTTTGACATTTTTGTCAGCTGCAGAATAATCACAAGTGCCAAGAAGGAAAACTAAAGGAAACTTTTCCTCCAGCTACATAAATATCTGAACACCTATGTCTGTTCACTCTCTTTTTTTGTCATTCTGTCAAGTCCCTAACAACCTGTGTTTGAAGTTCTCTTCATTTAACAGGCCTAACTTGCTTCATGTTTTCTAAGAGCTTAAGAGTCAGACTTCTAAAAATACAAACTAAGGGTTACATTTTTATTAGATGTAACATCACGGCATACTCTGGCGCAGAGTCTCAGCTCTCAAGAAAAGTCACTCTACTATTTGTTTCAATGTTAGAGTAGCAATTTAGACCAGTAAAGAACTAGTCCAGACTCTTCATTTCTGCCCTGCAGTGGTTTCAAGAGAAGCAATTACCTTCTAAGCACCTTTTTCTTACCAATTCTCATGTACCATACTGGAGTCAGCGATCAAACTATATAACAACTAAATGCAACCATAATGCTGACCAGGACTGGGGAAGGGTGGGAGAGAGAGCAAGAGCTGCAGAGTGCCACAATCTATCCCAGTCAGATGTACCTCATATGTTGAAAGACAAGATTACACCTAGCTTCCTTCCCCCCTTCTCTGTAAACCAACCCCCAGACGCAGCACTGACTAGAACATTTTCTAAACCATTACCAGCTGTATAATGAAATTAAAAATGAAAAGTTTCCTGTAACACTTGTAAAAAAAGAAAAAAACCAAAAACAAAAAGTCCTTGTAAAGCCCTTCTTACAAAGTTATTAGTAGCTGGTAAACAGAAAAACAAACAGTGAAAAAATAAATTCTCCACATTTGTAACTGGTGTAGAATAGTACTTTGTGCGAGCAAAACAAACAACTAATAACAGTCCAATGGAACAAGGAAAAATGAGAGCACAAGCTATAAACATTATTGGCAAAATGTATACTTCATAGTTGCCTGCCATGATGAGTTTCGCAAACTTCCGTGATCCTGCAACATTGCAGCGTTCACCAATATTAACGAAGTTGGTGTATGGCCCAATCCTGAATGGCTCCAGACCTTAAAAAGATATTTTCAAACATATTTGTAAAAACAGAATAGAAAAAAACACGTAAGAAAGACAAAATCTCTTTTCTAAACTGTAAAATAAAGGTCTGTCTCTCTCTAAGAATAGTGATTTCTCAGCACATCAGTGCTCTAATGAGTAACTAGCAAAGCAATGCAATGAAACAACTTCCAACACATACACCAAATGTTTCTATTCTTTCTCAATGACAGTCAATAATTTACCTGACCCACAAAAAAGAACAGCCAACCTATCCAATATAAAAGTGCAGCTATGATTCTTTGGACATGTGTGTGTATGCACATACACACCTTCTCTCAACTTTCAGCTATGATACCTCATGACCAGACCACCACAAGAGGAGCAGCAGCTCACTGAACTGACTGACCAACAAGGACAGCTCTTAACCACATCCTAGTTCAGGGAAACAAGGCCAGTTGGACCCTTGGGTAGCAGGCAATGCAGAGGCAAACACTACAACAGAACCAAATAAGCTCAGGCATGACACCACAGCCCAACCATGATTTATTTTATTTACACTAAACTGAGCTGACCTTGAGGTTAAAATACCAGACCGAAAAGAAGGTACCGTTTTCCTCAGATACATGTCTCAAAGACTTAAAAGGAGGCCCTGACTGTGGAACATACAGACCTAGACTCTGTTAAAACAAAACATGTTCTAGACCTGGATGTATTGCTGGAACACAGTTCCAGTACAACTGAATCCACATCTAAGACGAGACAGCGCAGTTCTCTCACAGCAGGCATACACAGATCTCATCCCAGCTCTGCCATTAACTGTAGTGAAATTACCTGGTCTCTCTGTGCTTAACCCTCCCCTGTTGCAAAGTGAAGATAAAGATACTCACTTCACCATTACATGTCTGAGACTTGCAGAGTAAATATGCTGGCTTGATTATATTACACAAATTACAACAAAATGTTCCATTAGTCCTTTAGCCAAAACACTAAGATTTTGATTTGGTTACATATCCATAGACTTGCTGGATTCAGGGAGAACCACACATTCATAGTGTTGTTCTGATCAGCAGAAAACAGACAATAAATTTATAAAGGAAACTTACATTAGTTATGAAGCTCAAACTGCTACACTCCACTTTACCTGACAGCAGCATGTATCCTTGAGAGAGAGAAGGTGGAACACGAGGCTTACAGAATTTCACAGCTTCAGCTATTTTTCTGAGTTACAGATATAAGAAAGTAAAGTTTTCAATTAAAATTAAATTACTCCAGATGACTCAAATAGAATATACTAGACATATACCTACATTTCCAATTTAGCCCTGTGGAGACAAGACTAATTAACGAGTTTCACTTTGTGCGGCCAAAGGCAAAAACATACTCCCAGAAGATCCTAACGTAGCTATTTGCAAGGAATGTTCTAGGCTGAAGGTTTTTCAAATACAGGATATAAGATACTGTACCAATGGGATACTTAACGGATTTCAGAACCAGTCCTCAACCTCACTGATTCTTACCACATTCACAACTTGCTGAGCTGAGCAATTACTGATGATTGCAAAAAAAACCAAAAACAAAACACGCAAACAAACAACAACACACACAACAAAAAACACCCAAACCCACACACAAAAAAACCCAAGGGACAAACATCGTTCTGTACTGAGACACATTTTTCAGATGCCAGAATGACTCATGCTGTTCGTGTTCACTTTCTCTTCACTCCAGTCAGGGGTGACACAGAGTGTCCTCTACATGTTTACATGTCACCTCTTCCTAATTTATATCAGGGTAAAAATGAATCACAAGGACCCTTTCTTTTTTGAGTTTAAGTGAAAAAAGGAAGCTTTCCCACGGACCTGCTTCCAGTGAGAAAGATATTAAATGCTCCTTCTGACTAGCCAGGACTAGCACCAGCTGTACAGTATTCCTAGAACTTTTGTTCAGGCATTTCCCCAACACACACACACACACACACACACACTCCTTTTCTCTATCTATTGTCAAAGGAAACCTTAAGTTTTACCTTGGGGCTAAGATTGCCAAAAAGAGGAAGAACATACAGCACAAGAAATCAGAGATGGGAAGTCTATTTTGTCCATCAGTAAAGAGGGAAGAGCAATTCTGAAACAATTTTAGAGGACAAAACCACAGAGGTATAATCCTTGTTTGAACCATGCCTCCATTCATTCTTCACGATACACACAGCTATGAAAGCCAGGTTGCTCCCACTTCATATATTGTTACTATTGGCATTCAAGTGATCCACCTTTTTAGGAAACTCTAAGACTAGCCATGGAATATTGCTCCACAGAACCAACACTTAAGTTTACTTCCCAGTCCACCAGAGCTGTAGCACATGAGGTACCTGATATGTGCTGGTGTAGTACCACAGCAACCTCCAACTATGTTGACCAAACCATCCAAAGCAAAATTCTGTAAAAGGAAGGGAAATTTTGTTCCAAGTTAATACAGGTATGTTTTTTTTAATATATCTATAAATATACATATTTTTAATTATTTTTCTCTATATGTTAAGCAACATATTCAGAGAGATAACAAGAAAAACACTAAATTTTAAAAAAACCCAATCAGCTCTATATCTTCTCTTGAGGATTCGTTTTTAGACATGGATTCCCAAGGCTAACCAGCAATTTCAACACCTAATTTCAGGAAACTACATTTGAAACTGGCCTATTTTATACTGAAGCCCCAGATGAAAACATGAATGAGTATCAAACACTAGTCATACTGTATTATAAAAGGGCATTAAGATGCAGCAAACACTGTGTTCTTGCTGACACACTGCAGCTCCAGACTCACAGTTCTTTCTTGCACAGATCCAGTGGCATGTGGAAGGACACCCTGCACTGGAACACTACCAACATCTGTGGTTCCTGTCCACAAAACCCTGTAAAACTGTGCCAGGTTCATAAACACCACTCAGCTTTTTGAACAATTCCCAAATGTAAGAACATAGGAGAGTAACATCCACAGATCAAGCTGCAGGAAATCTTAGTGTAGTACATAAAAGCAATAAAGGTTTTCAGAGCTTCCTAAGTAGTTTTCCTAGTGTGATACCTCAAATCACTATCATTCAGCAAATTGTCTCTAAACAATCCAAATGGCATATACAGCCATCCAAAGGAAACAAAAAGCAACAAGCCCCGATATTGTAACAAATATGTGCAGAATACAAGCAAAGAGTTCTTGTCTACTAGTACATCAGATATGACATAATCACAGGATGTTTTTTATACCTTTATATGCTTGGCAGTCACTTCTGGAGTTTCATCATAACCACCAAAAGTATTGGGGAGACCTTGAAATGCAGATGTTTTTAGTATTAGAATTTGTTTAAAGCTCACAAGAACAGAATTAAATTCCATAAAAGACACATTTAAAGTAGCTACAATTGTATGAGCACTAAAATGCCTCATCACCCTTGCAACCATTACTCAGCAGATTATTAACTATGCAAGAAAGCATTCTGGATTCAGTCACAGAACTAACAACAATTACTTTCAGCAGTTTAAAATATTCTTACTCTCTTTCTAATAATAAAACCAATCACCTTTTCAAGCTACTTCCACTCTATTATTGCTAATGAGATGGAACAGGTTAGTTACATTTCATGTGCCTGTAAGCGTAGGAACATGTGCACCAACACACCTGCGTTGGGGTAACAGATGATGTAGGCTGTTGTACATTTTCCAATTGTTTCAATGAAGGGACGCATTTCAACTGCCCCTAAAGCACAATTTAAGCCAATACTGGAAAATAAATTTTCAAAAATTATGTTGAAGTAAAAACACCTTTTACACACAAAACAGATGAATGTTAGTGCTGGCAACTGCTAACTCCCACAGTCATCTAAAACAAAACCAACCTGATCTCCAATTTCTTTAATCATCGTCACCAATACAGTAAGACTGTGCAAAAGGAGAACCCTCATGTGGAAGAAAAGCACAAGAGGAAAGGGGGCTGGACAGAATTGAACTGGAAACAATAAATCAAGATTTCATTTCAAAATCCAGGAGGTAAGTGGCAGCATTTTGACAGCAACTGCAGCAACACGATGGCTCTGTATTTTCTAGGTAAGAGAGAGAACAAGTGGAATGAGAATGACAGATTGGAAAGGAGTCTTGTGCTACAGGAAAAAGTAGAAAAGGTAGAAAAGGGAAGACCTGCTTCAAGCTGCTAACTCATAATTTTCTTTACAAATTATACGTAAATTATGTCAACTTTGGAAGAGACCAAGTGTTTCCCACAACAGCACTAAGCTTGGGCAACTGAATCTGCTACATCTTAGTAACCAAGAGCGCACTACAGATAAAGAATTTTTACATGAATAGCTGCTTAAACAATTTTACCAGTATATGAGATATGACCTTTTCTTTCATTCAATGACAGATACATAAATGAGAGCTGCACTCAAAATATGTCCATTTGTATAAAATAAATAAACTTCTCTTGCAGAAAGTCCGTAAGAGATCTTTTACATATGTTTCCTGATCTTTCTGCACCATTCTAGAAACTGCCTTGTGAAAACTGCAAAACTCAGAAGGTTCTCATAGTGCTACTGGAACAGGAAGATGTAAAAAAACTTTCTCCTTTCCTGGAAAACAGTCTCAGAGAGGATGCAAACTAACCAACTGAAACAGGAATGCATAACAGCCACATCTCCCAACTACCTGAGATACAGAGGCAGCCCCCTAATTAAGTGCCCGTATGCCCACTTAGCCTCACAGAGGTCAAAAGCAATAAAGCCCTGCACAGGCCTGGGAGCATAAAATGGTTTTTGACTTTTCTCCTGTTTTCAAGGAGTAGGCAGGGCCTTGGTAACTTCACAAGTAGTAGCAATAAATCCTTGCAGTTTAACAGAATGAAATATTCTTGAAATCTGAGGGGCTCACAGCAACATCCAAACCCAAGGTCTTAAATATTACAGAGTCACAGACCAAGATCAAATAACACACAAAGCCCTTCTTCCAGTAGCTTAGGGATGAAGGAGTTGGTTTTTTGGTCTTGGTGTTGTTGTTGTTGGGGGTTTTTTTGAGGGAGAAGGACATATATGTTTGGGTTTTTTAAACAGCAAGCTCTACCTTTGAAGTGCTTTCTCTAATATATCTCATACTGGCCAGAAAAATTTGAAAATAACCCTTTTATCCTCATTTCACGATTCAGTGTTTACATATCTTTAAACCCATCATACAGATCCCCTGTATGGATACAAAAAGCAAGTCCAAGGATTACACAATCCATTACAGCAATGAGGTTCTGGAATTATTTCAGAGAGCAGGCTCATCACTCAGGATTTTCAAAGCAAAGTAAGGTAAGAATGGTTAGTAAGACTGTCCTTATCAAATGCAGACAAATGCTATGTATTTGCTATTGTTAAGTCATTCAATTTACAAGCTTCCAGCTCATACTCCCCACACTCCAAACTGCCTGAATTATTACCCATTACTGGGGTTGCTGACAAGTATATTCATGAGCGTGACACAATCCAAGCATTACCTGTCTCAGAATTGTAGCACAGACATGCACATTCATTCAGAAACAAAAAGAAGCTTCTGTTGCCAGTATCGTCCCCTCACAGCACTCAGTATCATTAAAGAAAACATTTGAGAAAAGCAAGCGTTAACCATACCTTAAAAGCCAGCAGCCATGAGCCAGATTGCTGATATGCTATCACTGCTACTCTAGTGTAATAACATTGCGCACTCATCTTACACATTACCTCCCTCCCTTGCTCATTTCTTCACAGCAGACACACATCAACTCCTGTGAAAGATAAGGCTGCAGAGTGCCCTTGGGACCAGAACAAAATCCACATTAGGACCCAAAACTCAGTCTATGTCTTCTTAATGCTACCACAGTAGAAACAATGACAGGATCTGAAACAACACACCTGAGCATCTTTCATGGCAAGCAGCTTGCCACACATCTTTCAGCACTTACTAAGTTCATGAATTTCTCAGCTACCACCCCATCACCCAGACACAAAATGCACACTTTTAGGGGAGGGCTCCAAACCAAACTCAATTAAGGATGACACACCACACTAATCAGAGCATACAAAACCTAAATGGAAGCATGTGAACAGATATAATGTGATTTCTAGGACACTACTATTAATCAGCTTTTTCACAACCCTAAAGCCACTCTGCACCAATTTGGCCACAGAAACAACATTAAATGCAATCTGTTCCCACAACTAAAACCCTTCTGCCAGAGTGCTGTATAGTAGTCATTGTACCAATGAGAAGCAGGCCCTAAGCATTCAGACGCATAAGACAGCTTTTATGAAATATGCTTTAATAAATTCTTGATTTCTGCTCCAGTGCCCTTCTCTCTTCTTCAGAAGCAAGAGAGTTAGAGCAAAATTATCTGAGACAGGCTCATGCCAAATATGGATCACGAGGCCGTGATGCTGAGAGAAGGAGTCAACGACCACCCTGTTCCAAGAGGCTCCATATGTTACTTCTGGAACACCGTCTGGTCTGGGAAAGTGGAGCCTCAAGGGCAGTCAGGAAAGCTGTGAATGCAGTCTTCTGCTTCTGCATCACTGAGATGACAGATTGCACGGTTTAGTTGAAATTTTGTTGCAAAAACAAACAATGGCTCATCACAATATGCATGGTGTGCACTACTAACAGCGAACTAAATGTTTTCAATCAGAATATTCTAGGAAAAAAACATCTATTAAGTTTTTGTGTGAAGAACCAATCTGAAAATAAAAATGGCAAAGAGGGAAGAGGCAAGAAGGAGGTAGAACAGGGTATAGAAACACAGAACAGATAAACAGGGGACGGTATTCAGATGAATATGCAAAACCTTGCACATTGACTAAATCTGACACAGTATCCATTTGCACAGATCTTAATCTCATATTTACTTTAACTTTTCTGCCCAAACAGAAAAGAATGAAAGTAAATGGAGGCATCAGGAGCTCTCAAAACAACCATGCACATCCTTGAGAAAAACACTTAGGGCACACTTTTGTAAGAGTTCAGTAAAAAGAACACTGAAATGGTATCTTGTGATTTGCTCTTTCAAGACACCCTGAAACACTCCCAGCTGGCACTGCTTCCCTCTAAGAAAAAGATGTAAGTCCTGCCTGTACCTGGGATTGGCTCATTGCACAGCCCAAGACAGTAGGAGATGGCAAACTACAGTTTCCAATTTTGACCTAATTGTGATTTCAGTGTAAACACAAAGCCCCAGATAATTTAAAGCAATGAATTAAAAATTTGTCTTTCTTTGGAAACATAATTTTTGCTGAGGGAAAGGATAGCAAAACATGTTAGCAACGCATGTGATTAAATATGACCATAGTTTGTATAGCTTCCATTTAGCTGCAAGCAGGGGTTAAAACAGAAAAGAATCACAATCTACAAATAACTAAGAGAATGAATGATGCGTTTCCTTACCAAAGTGGCTTACTGTGGGAAACACTAATGACAAATGCCTCCCCTGTCTGGCCTGAGAGGGTACGCCCACTCTTATCCACAATGGTTCCAGAAACCTAAATATCATTTGAACAGAGAGAAAGGAGAAGAATTAAATGCACAACAAAATGAAACATTTAAACGGCTGAACTGCTATAAGTCAAAATAGAGGGAGCTGTGCTCCACTCAAAGTGATGAGGCACAACCCAAACAGAAAAATTAAATTCTTTTTACCCTATAAATGTTTAAATATTTATCTAGGAGAAAGAAGACTAGTCAAAGGTTTGTCTTTCTCCCTCTCCCTCTTCCTCACAGGGGAAAAAAAGAAAACAGAACAAAAAAGAGAGAGAAAACTGCTATGAACCAGTCAGCAGCCACACAGCACGAGTACCATGGAATCATTCTGATGACAGCCTCTGAACTAATTCACAGGGATTTTCTGCTTAGGCAGCTATCAGCAGTCACTTTCTCCTCACCTACCCAATTAAGTTATGTCAGGTCTCAGGACTGCTATCGTGGGGGCATGGCTAGGTCACAAAGGTTATACCACATCATTGCCAGGTGTGGGAGAAGGGAGTCTCTCCCAGGGAGAAGGGGTTCCTTCTGCTGGGACAGAGCAGTGGGGTAATGCCGGTCCCAAGTCAGAGGAAGTGGTCAGGGTGGTGTGGCTGCAGCCAGGTGAGCTCTGTGGTGAGCATTTTTGCATGTGAATCACTCTCTCTTTTGTTATTAATATTGTTGCTGTTACTGTTCATTTTCTTATCTCATTGTTATTTCCAGTAAACTGTTCTTATCTCAGCCCCTGATCTTTGCCTTTTGTGCTTCCAGTTCTCCTCTCCATCCCACCACAGGGAGAGGGAGAGGGGAAAGGCGGGGCAGCAAGAGAGCAGCGCATGGTTTGGGGAGTCTCGGTGGGGGCACGGATTCCTACACCACAACACCAGGTCTAAAAGTCTTTTTTTCCCAGAAGATGGAATGAGTTTAGATGACTCCATGCAAATGTAAATCCACTATTTTACCTACAAGCATGCTTTAATATTGATGCTACTTCCCCCTTCGAAGTACTCAGTCAAGAGAGGTGATCAGTGGAATCTGACCACAGAGAGCTGTGCAAAGGGTTGTACTTCTCAATATAACTGACTCGAAAAGGGAGCAAAGAATAAGGCAACCAAGCTCATGGACCACTCTGTTTGGGACAACAAAGACAAAAAGTCAACTCTATGTAATCAGAAAACTCTCTATGCTAACTGACCAAGTACAAAGTTGTGAACACAGGAGACATTCTGTGACCTAATGACACCTCCAAACTAGTCTTTACTGCTCTAGAAGCTAAAGTAAGTAAAAAAAGAGACTTTTATGAATGCAATTTCCAAGCTTACTAGCAGTAAAGCAAAATGTCAGAAACCACAAAGAAAGAAATGGGAAAGGCAGAGAACATCACTAGACTGTCAAAGAAACCCTGATGTCTGCACTTTGCATGCTGTATTTTATTGTCATTCTGCTCTGACTTGAGGAAGTGGAAAACAAAAACAGGACAAACAATGAATGGAGCACAATGCAGCAACTAAATACACAAGGACTCTTCAGGTTGAGAAAAGATGCCTAAAGGAGGCACTCAAAAAGGACTACAAATGCCACAACTATGCAGGAAAGTGAACACAGATCAGCTGCTCATTGTCACTCTCGAGAGACAAACGGCAAGACACAAGAGAAGCTTTCAGGTGCACTGCCCAAACACAGGCCAACTTTCAAACCAGCACATTCATAACTTGCAAAAGTTATTGACAGATTATTTTGTGGATGCCTGGGTCCCATATAGGCTTGAACACAGATGCAAGAAAGGAGTAAACACATTCAATAAAAGCCTGCAAACAGATACAAACTGCAAATCAGAAAGCCTAGGCTGTAAACTGTAGAAAACTGGAAGAGTACATCAGAACTTTCAAAACTAGCTTATTCTTTTTCTGTATTTGTTCCAACACATTCATGACCAGGAACGGTCAGAAAGAGACCCATGAGAAAAACAATATGGAGTTAGACAGATTTTTCTGACTTCAAATGTCCACTCATTCTACTTGAAAATATGTCAGAATTTGTTAATTTCATCCTTGAAGCAATGGTTCCTATTGCCCTCAAGACAGCAAGCCTGAAAAAATAAAATCATCATCAGACCTTTTCCTGTGGAAATACTCAGAATGAATACACACTGGAGCAAAGTCTTAGTCCTTAGTCTTTGGCTTGATCAGACGAACAGAGTTATCCAAGGCTGGTTTCACAAAGCTCTTCACGTAAGAATTTTTACTTTCACGATCATGTGAAAACAGTACATTTCCAATACACTCATTTCCTTCACTTCAAAGCATTTTAATCAACTGCCTTCTCAGCTAATTCATGAATGAAGCTTAAGTATGTGCAAAATATTAAAATATACTTACAAATATGGGTCGGGAAGCATACTCTTCCTCAAACAACATCTGGAGTGCAAAAAGAGCTGCCTAAGAGAAGAATATGTTGCAAAATATTAATGACGTTTTGAGAGTTCTTCAGCTTGTTCGGGTTTTCTGTTTCTATGGGTTTGATGTCCTTTTTTAAAATTTATTCTTATTTTTTATGGCTGTTTGTTGTATGGCAACTTGCTAGCTCATATAGCCTGCCAGAACTTACTACACTTAGTAAGTTTTACTCTTACCACCAACATCTTCCAGATGTTCCAAAACACATTTCAGTAACAAGTAGAAAGGAAGTATCACAGGGTAACCAAATAAGACCAAGACTATTCTGAAACCCAAATCACATCAGCAAGTACTTCTCCCTCATATCTGCAGCACAACCCCCATCCCAAACATGGTTGTATGTACTATTCTCAGTACATATTCACTGCCCTTGAGTCTGTTTAGACATGTAGTTTCCAAAGGGTTCCAACCACCACAGATTTTTACAATAAGAACTGCAAGCTACTCCTTTGAAGGTCCTAAAAATGTCCTGCCTCCTTAGAGTAAGAAAGTTGTACATGACCATGAACATTATGTTAAGCCTATAGGCTCTTAGTCAAACCTCCATGATGACTGGTCAAATCTGCAAAAGGCAAGTCATGCCACTTTGCACATCATTCAACCCGTGGCAAAAGCCTAAAGACATGATGTGTGCATATCCAGCCAGACTTTTCCACAGAAAATTGCAATACAGTTTTAAGTGCCCGAACAATTCCAACACCTGCACTGAACAGTTACTAGATAAAGAAGGAGGTGGCAACATCACATGAACTGTGGCATATTTCAACACTTTATTCCTTCTATTTTACCCTTCTAATCTACTTCAAATTGTTCTTTCTTAAAACTGATGGCAGGTCCCCCTCAAAAAACACCTTTTAATAGAACTGTCTTACAAGTCTTCCCACACCTGCAACCAGATACATTGGACATACCCTCTCTAGTGTGCACCACAAGCAACCTTTGGACAGACATGCTTACATTGAAAAATACAAGCATCGGAAGCAATACAGTAGAGCTTCTGGGAATAAGAGGACAGCTGGCACAGACAGCCAGAAAGATACAAATGATACAATATCAAAAGGCAAAGGAAACATTCTGGAAAAGGCTGGTTAAAAACCATCTCCTCATATTCTACCCACTTGCTATCAACTGCAGAGCCTTTTCATGTATTTAGTAAGCAGTAGCTGATAGCTCTTAAAGAATATGATGTAGTACACCAAATACTTACATTAGTGAGGGGGGGTTTTTCCCCCAGAAGTCTCACCTTAGCATTGGCAGTATCAAATATGGTTTCCACTAGTAAGATGTCAACTCCTCCATCCAAAAGTCCTTTGGCTTGTTCCGTATAGGCTTCAACCAGTTCATCAAAAGCTGTAAAACAGGAATGATGTTAATTTTATCTGGATGAAAGATGAACTGTCGAAGTCAAACGACTTGAGGATTATACTTACTTATGTTCCTGTAATCTGGTCTCTCCACAGATGGTGACACAGAGAGCGTCCTGTTTGTTGGACCCATGGCTCCAGCAACGTATCTCCTAATTCCTAGTCCAAGACACAGGAGGGGGAAAAAAAGGGAAAAAAACCCCATCTAAACTATTTACCTCTGGCTTTACAATGACAGTCAATGTAAAATACCTCCAAGGATAATAAGACATGCATATCATTCAGGTACGAAGAACTATAAAACAAGAAACTCTTATCTCAAATCTAGAGTTTAGTCAGCACAATATCACCCAGCACAGCTGACTTTTTTGTTTTGATCCTATTCAACAGGATGTTCAGTGTATACTCACAAAACAGAAGAATATCTATGAAACGGGCAATTGTCCCAATTAATTTTTCTTCTAAGAATCATTTGTCCCTGACAGAGGAAACTTCATTCAATTACTCTAAATGCACACCATAGAATTGTCCTGACATTTTTCACTACATAACCTTATTTGAATATTCTGGCATGTGTCATAAAAACCCCACCTTTTTAAAGCATATTTCAAATCTTGGATTTTTATTGCATGCTCTGAATCACATCAGCAAGGTGTTATCTGAACAGCAGCAGCACTGTTAGCTTGAAATACAGCTTGATTGTAGAATACAAGCAGAAATGACAGCATTGTCTACAGCAGTGGAAAGGACCAATAACCCCTCTCACATAATGACTGGAAGGTAAAAGACTGAACATTTACATGGCAGTCACATACTAAGACCATTCCATTAGTTGCTGAATAAAGTCAAACCACTAGACAAACACCAGAATTAACTGGTAATCCATGTCTACTCACAATCAGCTAACCTAGTTCTGGAGTACAAAGACTTGTGTACAAACCTAAGGAACTTCTACCAGTTCCTGCTGAATTTATTTTCTCTAAAACACATCTGAAGATGTATATCACCTGCAATCTAAATCAGGCAGGTAAAGGACGGCTATCCTGAAGAACACATTAAGGACTTCAAACATGATGAAATTAGTGTGATTATATATAGTATATATAGAGAGAGAGATATGATATTGCTGCTACCGTGTCTAACTTGCAAACATGCACAGTCTCATTTTATGTCCCCATATGCAAACCATAAAGCTATCCTCTAGTTAGCAGTATTTCAAGGACGGTAGCATTGCTAAAACCACAGACCATTAAAAAATTAAAATACTACTGTTTACCTGTCTGAGCAGTGACACTGTCCGCTGCTTTTCTGGCCACCTGTGCAGAGACTCTGTTTAACCGATATGCCTGCAACAATTACAGAAAATTACTGAGCAACCTTTAGCTCAGTACAGCGTAACTCATCCTCAAAGAAACATAACACTTCCATTCAGTAGCTCGCTGTACACTCCTAAGGTTCCCCAAGTCACACAAATATATCTCAGCACTAACACAAAGCTTCAAAAGGAACAGCTCCACACATCTCAGTTGCATGGCAGGTCCCACCCCATGTACGCCCCAGTCTACAGCTGCTAATCACAAAATTTCATTCTGTAGGGTAGAAAATAAATCCTGCTGAAGTCAACAGAGGCTGAAAGACAGGACTTTAATGACAAAATTAACCTGTTCTTAAGTTCACTTTTTATTCAAGTAGCATATTGCCAAGTATTTTCTTTCACATATTTCCTCAAATTCTCAAAAGAATACATAACAAAGAATAGGTATGACAAATGCTAACTAAAAAGGACTTCTACATATGCCATCACATACAACACATAAGTAACAGCCAGGAAAAAAGTAGTTCCATTGTGGTATTTGGTAAGTTGTAAGGACTAAAGCAAAACATCCCTTTCCAGAGAACTGAGAGATTCTGTCAATGCTCAAACAAAATCTAGGACTAATTATTATTATTATCTGTACCTCTGTCAACAAGAAGCACACTATGTCTGTGACACAGCAAGCACAATTGTCCACAGCAGTAGAAATGAGCTATGATCCCATCACATGGCTCAAGAGGCAGCATACAGCTGAGAAACACAATACCAATGAACCCTGGGACTAAGCTAATCTTGACTGCTAAAACACGATTAATATTTTAACAGGTAAATAGTTCAGCACTCTTACCAAATGTTCAAGGCCGTAGTCAGCCTGTGCAACTCGGGTACTGCTGAAAGTGTTAGTTTCAATGATGTCAGCGCCTGACAGCAAGTATTCCTGCAAGACATGAAAGAAAAAAAAGCCTGAGGTATGGAAGGAAAGTCACTCAACTATGTTGTCTCATCCAGTTGACAAAAAGTCACAAATCATCTCCTAATTCAAAGCTGATCAAAGTTTAAAGGCCTTATTCAAAAGCACATGGCCAAAGCAATTGAAGGTAACCATGTAACCAATGTAACCATGTAACCAATTTTCAGAATTTCAGTGTCAGCCACACCCTCTATTAAGGAGTGACATTCATTGAGTCACCTCTGCCACTAAGTCCAGCACCTGCAGCACATTCTAGATTTCTGCGCAAGGACGTGGACGGACACAGTCCAACTGCCACCAGTAAGCAAGGGCTGCTGTGGGCAGTCTCAAAAGAGGCACCAATTAAACAACAACAGAAAAGACTAGAAAATTTAAATGTTCTCAAGGGATTTGTACAGCACAGGAGCATACCAGGACAGAATACATGCTTAGTAGAATTATGTTTTGTGCAAATCTTATTTGAAGTTTAACTAATGGCCAAGATTCACAAAACGTTTAAGCCTTCTGCTCCATTTTGGTTGTCTAATTCCCACTGAGGCAAAGTGAAATCAATATAAACTGAAACATTTTTGCAGATTCTAGCCTGCATTTGTGTAACCTCTATCAGTCACCTTTCTCCCTTCCTAACTCCTCTTTTTGATCCTTTTGAACCCTTATGGGACCCCTGCATACTCAAAGAAATTAAAATACTTGAAGTGCTAATAAGTCAAAAATACTGATGCCACCATTGAACATAAATGACTCAGATTTTCCTACAAGAAGCAGATGAGCTCAGTGAGTTCAACAGCGCAAATAATAATTACATTTGTTTTATAACATGTTTTGTGGCAAACAAATATGCTTTCCCTCAACTCCTCCTGAAAACATATGAAAATACCTACAAATAGCTGTATGAAAACATACAAGCTCTTACATGTCCACAAATAACAAAGCAATTAAG
This sequence comes from Atrichornis clamosus, assembly GCA_013400975.1. Lineage (NCBI taxonomy): Eukaryota > Metazoa > Chordata > Aves > Passeriformes > Menuridae > Atrichornis > Atrichornis clamosus. The sequence continues at coordinate 76,680 of WBMZ01000778.1, forward strand.
TCTGGAAATCATCTAAACATGTTAAATGTGTACAACCCCTCCAACTTCACTGTCTACCACCAGAGAAGAAAATAGCATATTCAAAGCAGGAAGGTAATTTTTGCCTTTTAAAATACATCACATCTCTTACCTCTGAATTTGTCTTTGCCAGACAAGATACAGCTAACACTTTTTAAGGGACTAATATCTGTGAGATCTGACTCACTGGGCCATTAACAAAAAAAACAAAAACAAAAAACATCCACCATACAGATAGTGGGATTATAGTTACTTTGCAGAAATATTTTCATCTATTATTTCAGTTTCTTCTGGCCAATTCTCAGAAGAAATAACCACTGGTAGCTGTAAAATATGCCCAGAAAGCCCCTAACGCAATAGTTGCTGCAGGCATGGGGACCACAAAAGACTTCTTTTTTTTATATTCTTCCTAAAGCACCTACAACTGGCCATTAGAGAGGTAACAGCAGGTTACTTGGTTTGAGTCAATACACACATTCTCAAGTGACATCACTATTGCTTCCTGCCAAATTCAGCTGTTTAAAGACATTCAACTACTAAAACCATAAACAATTATAAATTCTATGGTTCGTGAGCACTATAGCTCAGTTGATAGTGCAGAGACTGAACTCAATGTACAAATACTTCCATCTGAAATTTTTGTAGGTCAAGGACTGATTCTTTCCAGCTCATCATTTTTAAATTCCAAAGAATGGCAGTTAGAATGTAAATTAAAAAATACAGATTACCTATCAAGTTTAACAAACAAAAGCTAAATATAATTCTCATCAATGAAATACAGATCCTGTCAATAAAGAATTGGAAAACCCCAGAACAGATGTGAGGCTTCAACTGAATAACAAATAGCTGCAGTGCTATTCAAGCATTCCAATTATTACCGTAAGACCTACAAATACGTGTAACTCAATACACACAAGACTTAGGAAGTTGTTTTTTGAAGTCTAATTGAAGACAGGAAAATAATAAAATCTGTTTGCAAATTCCTAATCATCAGCAGATTAGACTGTTTTATTCTCTGGGCCAACATTAATATTCTAGGGAAAACCCAAGAATATGGAAGCACATATACTCATTAGGAAGCTCATATACTCATTAACTATGGAGAGGCCTGCTTCAGGCTACCACATTTAACAGCTCTTTAATACACAATTATAGAAGCACATCTAGAATTCAGATATGTCCTACTTAGATGCATTTCAAGTGCTGGCTGAGGAGAAGAATAGAAAATAAAAATGAAATAAAACAGAATCTACAATTAATAGAAATACACCAGGGACATAAGTCAAAAAGGGATTTAAAAATAGCACTGCCTGGGTGACATCAGGAACCAAGACACAAATGCTGTGCTCACACAACCAGAATAGTCAAATCTGCTCATTCTTTTTCACATGGTTACCTAGCACTCTTCCCTATCCCCAGAAGATGTTGGAGAGCCAGGAGACTCGGTATGGAAAAGGAGCCAAATTTTCCCTCCTTCTCTTGTCAAGAGACAGAAAACAGAACCACCCACCTTGTGTATGTCACAAATTATATCAGGTTGAGTTATACTGAGAAGGTCATTATTGCCTTTCAAAGGCCTGGAATGATCTTTAAATTCATGCCCTCGGAAATCCTCTTCTGACAGGGCATGTTGCTGGATCATGGTCCCCATGCCTCCATCCAAAACCATTATCCGCTCCTGCAGAATGGATTCTATTTCATCTTCCACACTTTTCTGGGGATCTGCTGTAAAAAATAAATCCAGTATTAAAATAGTTCTGAAATTTCCTACCTATACATTTGTGCAACTGGCACTCTACCCATTCAAGAAACAGAATAAAGTAACCAACCCTCTACTGAAATAAGACAGTAACTGGTTTTACTTCACCCACCACTCCAATCACCTGAAGTCAGGTAACACCTGTATCTGTCTAAATACAATTAGACTCAATTGGTCTTTACCTAAGTACAGCCACCTGCACATAGCCAACCACAGAAAAAATTATCAAAAATTCATTAAGGGCATCCATGAAAGTTTCTATATAACCTAGTCTCCAGAAGGAAAGTGAAATAATTTCCACCACAGCAACACCTGAACAGCAATGCAGAGCTGCCTCTTGGTACCAACACCACATTGTAAATGGTATGCCAGTGCAAAACAGAAATTAATGAACTTCATTTAAAAAAAACCAAACAAAACCAACAAAAAAATCCACACCTACTGTAACTGCCTATATCATAACGATAGAGAAAGAGAAATTAACTGAGAAAAAGTCAATTCTTCTTCTGAGTCCTAAATTCACTTAGGATTATAGCAGTAAATAACAATCTGGCAAACAATAAGATATGCCAACAGGTAATAGCCAGGCTTTACTTTATTTTGCACAAACATAGCAAGATACTATTTTCCTCCAGAATAATGCCAGAAGAAAATAAACCAGGCAAATCACATGCTAATCATAAGATATTGGACAGAGTAAATCTTACCATGACTGAAACAAAAAACTGTAGAAACTTCAGCACTATCATAAGGAATGAAGATGCAGTACTGCTTCAAGATCCCAAACAAAGCCTATCCCAAACATCAAACAAAAAGCCAAAACTATAATGCAAGGTGTTAAAAAACAAAACGAACAAATAACAAAACAAAATAAAAACAACAAGCCAACAAAAAAAAACCCAAACAACAAGACCACAGCAAAAGTAATCCTACTTTTCTTATTTACAACATAGACAGACTCATTTCAGAATCATCACAGAATGGGTCAGATTGGAAGGGACCACAGTGGGCCATCTGGTTCAATCTCTCAGCTCAAGCAGGGTCGTCCTAGATTGTATGCAGACAGTATTTGAATATCTCCAGTCAGGGAGACTTCACAATTTCTCAGGACAATCTCCTCCAGTGCACAGTCACCTGCACAGTGAAGTAGTTCTTCCACATATTCGGGTAGAACTTCCTGTGCATCAGTTTCTGCCCATTGCCTCTTGTCACTGTGCAGCATCATGGAGAAGTGCCTGGCCGCATCCTCTTGGCACCCTCCCTTCAGATACTTATAGGCATTAATAAGATTATACTTACTGCAAAATAATCAATCAGCCTCCTTACCAAGAATCCAAACTACAAGAGTAGGGTCCCACTAATCTTTCACAAACATGTAGATGAATGATGTGCTATTCTTCATCTGTCTCCTTTATCCAGCTTCAGCTTACTCTTAATTAAAGACCTGTTTTGCATTTTGGTTACGAACTATCATCAAGGCCCATGTAAAAAAATGAATGATTTCTGAGGCACAAAAATATCCTTATGTCTCATTACAACTTACTACTACACACAATAGTACTTAAAAATCACTGGTGACTGCTAACTAATTTGATTTTTTCCTTCCGCATTCAGTGATGCAACTTCCATTTTGACATCAGTACTGATAAAAAACAATGTACTGAAGAGAAGCTGAGGCCAAGAGGAAAGCATTGCGAAGTTGCATTTATACCAACACTCTGGAAAAACAGATCTAAATCAGAAGTCTCAGCATGAAGAGAAGACAAAGAAAATTTCCTCTCTAACAAGTATGAAGCATTTGAAGGCAGATTAAAATACCAAAAAAGCAAGCCACCCTTGCTTCAAGTCAAAAGTTTTAACACCACACAGGCAGGCTCAGCAGGTTCTTACACAAGAGCTTAAATCTACTCACGTTAAACCATCAAATTATTCATGAAAATAAAATCAGTCCTTGAGCTGAAGGCTTTTAGAAGCAAGACAGGAAAATCTGTATCTGAAAGTAGGTCTGCAGTGCAGACTCCCGTGGAGCGTAACTCACGTGCTTTACAAGAGCTACAGCCCAGTGAGACACACACGCCTTAGAGCTTGCTGTTGCTTTAATGAGCCTCCTCAGTCAACTCCTTGGCCCTGAGAGCTGCAGCCCAGACAGCCGAGATAGGCTATCCGAGCCCTCCCAGAACCAGTCCTGCTTCCCACAGGCTTCAATCCCTTTCACCTACATGCTTCCAAACTATCTTCTCATGTGCACTGGTAAGCAAAGATTTACACTTTGGTTGTAATCCTGCACCTCACCTGGTTCATTCAACTTACTCTACTGCTTGCCTCACTGAACAGACGCCACTTCACTGTACAGTTTTCTGCTCAGAGGAGCACAGATCTCTGTCTCATCACTGCATGAGCCTTATTCTGAAGTCTTCAAAATCTGTGCTTCTTCAGCAGCATCTCAAACAGCTGCGGGAAATAGGGTGCTGTATTGGGTTTGCAAGGCCTGGTCTTTGGTAGCAGGAGGGGCTACAGGGGTGGCTTCTCTGAGAAGCTGCTAGAAGCTTCCATCAGTTCCGGCCGGGCCAGTCTGTGCCTGGCTGCAAATATGCACATTCTGCTGGCCAAGGCTGGGCCAATTAGAAGTAGTGGTAAAGCCTCAGTGATAACAGATTTAAGAAGAAAATCAAAACAATACTGGTGGCACAGTTTTAATTCCAGCCAGAGAAGAGGGGGAGAGTGGCAGTGTGTGAGAGGAGCAACTCTGCAGACACCAAGGTCAGTGAAGAAGGAGGGGCAGGAGGTGCTCCAGGTGCCGGAGCCGAGATTCCTCTGCGGCCCGTGGTGAAGGCCGTGGTGAAGCAGCTGTGCCCCTGCAGCCCATGGAGGCCATGGGGGTGCAGAGATCCACCTGCAGCCCGTGGAGGAGCCCACGCCAGAGCAGGTGGATACCTGGAAGGAGGCTGTGATCCTGTGGGGGACCCGTGGAGAGAGGGGCCCTGCTCCCAGGCTGGAGCAGCCTGCCCTTGGAGGACTGCACCGTGTGGAGGAGTGACCCACGCCGCAGCAGCTTTGAGAGGTGCCTGTGAGATGGACTCAGGTTGCAGCAGTTCACAGGGAGCTGTTGCTTGTGAGATGGACTCACGGCGAGAAGTTCCTGGAGAACTGTCTCCTGTGGGGAGGGACCCCATTGTGTAGCAGGGGAAAATGACTCATCTCTCCCTGAGCAGCGAGAGAAGCCACGGGTGATGGACTGACCAAAGCCCCCACTCCCTGTCTCCCTGCGTCATTGGGGTAGGAGGTAGAGCTGGGAAGAGGGAGTGGGGAGAAAAGGTGTTTCTAAGGGCTCATTTTACTTTTCATTATCCTGTTCTGATTCTGTTAGTGTAATAAATTCACTTTCATATCTTTAAGTTGAGCCTGTTTTGCCTGTGATGGTATTTGGTGAGTGATCTCTCCAAGTCCTTATCTCAACTCATGAACCCTTTGTTAAATTCTCCTGCCTCTGTCCAGTTGCAGGGGGAGTGAGCAAACAGCTTTTGTTGGGTGCCTGGCATCCAGCCAGCATGAACACACAGGAGGTGGGAATCATGAAGGTGGCCATCAGTGCCAGAGGTATGCAGACTGTTTTACATACGGATGGTGCCACTCCAAGCCCACCAGAACCCAATTTACCTATTCTTGCTATGGATAACACCTGACTCTTCTTCCTGTAGGAGTGTGCACTACTTGAAGTCCTGCTCTGGCACACTGATGGTGCAATTTCAAGTTGAAAACAAACTCTGCAGACAGGTCCAAAACAACTCCAGAAATTGAATATTGATTCATAAAGCCATGCTAGGAAGTGCTGAACTCTGCCCTTAGAACAAAAGCAGGCATGAAGCTGGGAGTCAGTTCTACTAAGAAGTACCATCATCTTAATTCAGCATTCAACTCATATAATGCTCCTCTCCACCACAAACAGGGTGTAAGTGTTTGTTACAGAACAAAAGAAAAAAATGTCTGGAAAAATTCCTAAGCAGGGAAAAATCAGGTCAGCCTTTTCTTTTTTGTTATTTTAGCTAACAAACCCTGCTCCTACCTTGGCTTAGCCAGAAGCTGATTAAAATTTTGTTTTATAAAGATCACTAGTGAGCTTTAGGAAATGGATATCCTCTTCCATTCAGAAGTGTCAGGAAAAAAACCTGCTTCTGTAGGTTCTGTAGCTGTAACAGAAATAGTAGCAAACCAGCAGTGGTAAGAGGACCCAGGACCAATTACCTTGATTTTACACTCTACTGAAACTTAAAATATAAAGCATATTACCATAGACAAACTAGTTCTAGGGCTGGAACTAGTTTCGAAGACCATACCAAATGAACAAAAATAACAGCTCTGGCCTAAAAGTCAATGGGATACAGAATGCAAAATAAAAAATCCTAATACCCTGCTTCACTTCCCTAAGGTAAACACTGTCTTGAAATCACATGAGCAAGGGAATTACTTGTCTGCAACAGAGAAATTATCTGAGTTACAAGAACTTTTACTCCTTGTAGGTCTTTCCAAGTAAATTTGCATAGTACACCAGACATCCCTCAGGCACAGCTGTTCACCCCTATAGTTAAACACTAATAATTACAAACTCAACTGTAACCTTTCATTTTTCACAACGGAAGCAACTGAACAGTCAGGGAATAAGGCAAGATGATACTCCTTCATCTCTTTATCCCAACCCAAGCACATACATGTTATATGTGCAGAATTGAAGGAATAAATGTGTTCTCCACAACAAACAGGACTTCCAAGGTTGCAGTTTGGTCTAAACCAAACTCTTCTGATGCCTGCAATGATTCTCAAAAGGTATTGTTTTTTACTATGTATGCACTTCCATTACAAATTTATTCTTAGTGTAAAATAGTCTGGTATACAAGTACTTGGAAGGGAATAAAGGATTACAAATTGCTTCCAAAGCTTTTATAAAGGAACAACCCAGCTGTGACAGTATTAAAGTATTTTCATCACGTTACTGTGCCAGAACACAGAGGAACTATGTGGAGAGATAGACACAGTACCCACAGTTTCCGAGGTTGACCAGCTACTCTCTTGACAGGGAACAGGGCCTCTCCGTATTTGTACATCCTAATTCAACAAACCAGCATTGCCCTGAACCAACCACAAGTTTCCCCATCATTCAAAAATTTACTGTGCAGCGTGAAGAATTTGCGGTATTAGTAGATAGAAAGGATGCTCTTGCTATCTGCCTGCCACCAAGAGTTTATTATAACCTCAGCATTATTTGCTGTTCAAGTAATTCAATTTTTTTCAACTGGATGCCCTATGGCAACAGTAAGATTTTCATGAACTGTAGCAGATGGTACACAGGTCCTCTGCAACAGTGGGCAGCAGCACCCTATTGCTATTTGTTACCCAGCCTATCCAAAGAGAGGAGTATTGGATCTTACTTCACCTTGGGCACCTATGTGCACCATGCTAGTATTTCCATGTCAGCACCTGTCTTCTGAACAGTTCAGTTCTTACATAACAGACAGACAAGATACCTATGCAGCCAATGCATTTACAAAGTTAGCTTGAAAGGCAAACAACCACTACTCAAGTCACTGGATTTTCAGAGTAACAGAGTCCTGTCAGCTGTGCCCATAGTCTCTAGCCAAACATGCAAATCCCAGGTTTAGAAAGTTCCCTGTGTTATAACCACAACCGTCCACCTTCTGATATTAAACTGTTCACAACAGGTACTCATTACAGGCAGGAATCACAGGGAAACAAACCCACCTCCAGACCTGCACAATCTCGCTTTGTGGGATGTCCTGCCCCTCAAAGGCTAGGGAGAAGCACTGTGCTCAGCTTCTCCATGACCCACTCCTGAATGCAGGTCCTTTACATCAGTGCCAGAAGTACACACCACTACCTCCTGGAGCCTGCCTGCTCATGGGGCTCCACAAATACCCCCCCGATACGCAATTTTTGCTTCCATCTCTGCAGAACTTCTCTCCAACTGCCACCACTTCTCACGGTGCTGCTGCAACACCTTCACATTCCCTATTTCAGTGAAATCCCTTCGGTTCTGCAGCAGAACACTCGCTAGCCAGTGGCTTGACCCCAAACGGCACAGGAGAAAGAGTCAACATCGTCTTTGCCAGAAAAATCTGGAGAAGCCTCGGGCCACAAAAGCCGATTACGGGGTCGGTGCCGAGCGGTACCACAGGCCTGTCGGACATGCCGAGAGATGCAAGTCCGAGCTGAAGAACGGCTCAGCAGCAGGCACTCTCTCAAAAATATTTTAAAAGGGAAACGCTTGAGATCTCTGCTGGCAGCAGCACCACTGAAGAAGCCCCTGACAGACCTATTCACTTTAAAACACCAACAACGCCAATTAGGAGCTGTAATTTTACTTATCCTCCCCATCCAACGACTCCTGTTTAACCCGTGAAATGGCACTTTTGGCTCAGAGTCCCGAGCAGCTGGTGCACACCCACTCCCTACCACCGAGGTCCAGTTTTTATTTTCCTGGCATAACTGTGTCGTCGGACAGGGAGGTGCGGATACACCGGCGGTCCCTCCGGAACCCTCCCTGGCAGAGCGCAGCTGCTCCAAGGAGTCGGTGCCAAGAAGCGCACTCACTCCCTCCCGACACGCCACACACGGCTTCTGCAAAAGTTACACTTGCGGCGAGCAAGTGACGCCCTCGCCTGCACCGAGCCGCGGGCACCACCAGAAGCTGAAGGCAGAGCACGCCCGCCATCCCCTCACAGGCCGCCCGCCGCCCCCGCCGTGTCCCC